>JAZHYW010043751.1:0-15999 GCA_037355805.1 Ixodes ricinus | reverse complement strand
GACAGATTACGTATTGCTTTTATGGTATTGCTGTCGTTTAACTACGTCTATATTCTCTATATGAAGAGTTCACTATAAACAGGCAGGATACGGAAGTGAGTGAATGAATAACAAAAGAGAGCCCACATAATAGCCCTGGCACTGATCGCACCTTCTTCGTGGTGCGTTCAGAAGAGCACTCAACGTTTCAGGGACTGCTACAATGATATTTTTGAGAGATCATCCTGCTCATGCGTTGTTCTGCCTTCTGCCTTTAATGTTGCATCAAGACAGTGTTCACAAGGCATTAACCTTGTTGTTGGCCACAACATCCCAATTTTTCATTAACTTTATGAATTTGTCCAATATATGTTGTAAAAGTCTGCTTCTTTGTGTCCACTGTTTCCTTCTTTATTTTCTTGGCCTAGTCAAACCTTTCAATCAATGCGGTTGTTCCGGATATAGGTTGCGCCTCGGCCTCCTTCACATGAAGCGTACATTGTTCCCGGAGTTAGCGCATAAACTCCAGGTAAACTGTCACTCAATCACATTAAGGAGTTTTAATAGACCATGCCCCGTAAGTCCTCCTGCTGAAAACCTTACTGCGCCACCGTACCAGTGGTTTTTAGCTGCCAATAAGTTGCAGGTATGGAGACCTTGAAATGGGGGGGGGGTGAATACGGTCTACCACTTCCCTATTTAATACCTTCTTGAAGGTTTCACACGGGAGTGGCTCTTTGCTTACCTACGCCGAGCGCGCCTAGAAAGTGGGCATCCTTGCCCCATTTTTCGCTTGTCGCCTATCCCGCTTCTGCCTGTTCCATAAGGCTTATCACTCTAACCCCTACTCTCCGCCAAGCACTATTTTCGGAACCATTTTACATATCATCACGCACCGACCATCGATTAGAAGTTGGGGATCCCTCATTGCAGCACATCTGCCTTTAATGTCTCCTTTTCTGCCTCAATACCTCGATTGACTGGAACCGTTCTTCCCGCAGCCATTGTCACAATCACTGCCTCAGATATATTGACGAGATTGCCAATACTAACCTGTTGCATGATGTTTAGTAGTAAGTTGTATTGTTTGTCTTTTTCATTGATACTTGTTTTCTTCCATGTACAGCCATTATACCTGTTAAATGATGTTTAGTAGTTATTTTGCATTTTTTGCCTTTCATTGTTATTTGTTTTGTTCCATTTATCGTGTCCCACTCCTCTCGTAATGCCTTCAGGCCCTGGAGAGACATAATAAAATGAAATGAAATAAATGAAGTTCATCTGCTTGCAGAAGGCTGCGATGATGTCAAAACGCCGAGCTCTTATTGGCTGATAGAAGAAAAAAGAGTGGTAGACCTAAGGCATTTAGCACTGAAGTCACCCACTATCCCCTCAATGAGAGCCAATCAGAGCCTCGAGCGTCATTCTGACGTCACCCAATCCTGCGCAAGAAGCAGACTATTGTCTCCGCCTGCTCCGTGTCACTAGTGTACTTGTGCAGTGCAGGCGAAGGTAACGCTAGGAAAGAGAGTGATTAACGTAGAAGTTTGGCCTAGATGGTAAGTAGCAGAAGAAACAAACCAGCGAAAGACAAGGACGAAGTCGGAGAAACCACAGGACACAGCGTTGTGTCCTGTGGTTTCTTCTTACTTCGTCCTTGTCTTTGCGCTGTTTTGTTCTTGTCTAGCACAAGAGAGAAACGGTGAGCACTATACTTCGTCTCACCTAAGCTGGACAACCGCCAAGGCTGTGCTAGCGCGAGCGGCTAGCCTTGACTGCCTCGACGGAGCTACTCGCTGCACGAGCGCTCAGCAGCAGCTCGCGCTTTTAGCTCGCGCGCTAACAATAGTCCGTACAACGTGAGCAGACAGGATAAGGAAGGCGGGACGGTGAGAGGTCAATGGAGAGAGAGGAGAAAGGGGCACTAGCAACGTTAGAGAGGAGAGAGGTTTCTCTCCTCTCCCAGCCTAACTAAAAAAAGGGGGGAAGAAAGGAACACTCTCGTCCTTTTTGCTTTTTTATTTTTTTAGAGGGGGGGAAGAGTAACAAAAAATGGGGAAAAAAAACAAACTCAAAACAACCACCACATAAACACGTCTCCATCTAACAAATCAAACAGAACCAACAAACCATAAAAAAGAAAAGGAAGGGGAAAAATGAAAAAAAAATATATATATACCCACCTCAAAACTTAGCGTAAACCACCAAAAGATGGGAAACAGAATAACAGGGAATACAACGGTAGGAAAAGGGAAAAGGAAAAGTAAGGAAAAAATAACAAGGTAATCAAAGGGGAACGGAAAAACAACACAGTCAATCGTGACTACTTCCCCTCCTGCTCCCTCCAACTCACCGACCCCCACACAAAAAAAAAATAAATAAATAAACAAAAATAAAAAATAAAAAAGTCAATGATTCCTAGTCTAAATACCAACAACACCCAATCAGCAGAGAGAAGGAAAAGAACGCCTAGACACGGGGAGGGGGGAGGGGGCACTAACTACATACATGACATTTCAGAAGGAGAACCAACCAGAAAATCCAATGAGGGCACCCACGGAGACACCAGAACGGACAAACAACAGAGAAAGATCAGAAACAAGACAAGAAAAGAAGATTACAGAAAAGAAGAAAAGAACAAGAAATAAGAAGATTGTACAAACCACTAAGAAGATGGACCAACGAGAATACACTGTTAGACAAGAAGGAAGAGGAGGAAAAGAGGGAACGCAATTAATAAAAAAAAAAAAACGCCACTGATCAAACCGGGCCCGGTCTCCTGGCGGTGGTCTCGCTAAGAGTTAGATCATTTTTTTTTTAATACCAATTGGCTTCATACTTTAAATTATCTTTTTGGTCTCTACCACTTTTATTTATTTTCAATTGGATTAAGTCTGCAATGCTAACGCTGGAGCAGACCGAGGCACATTATTTTTCAATCTTTTTCTATTGCCTCCACTCAAATCTCTCTCTCCTCGCTTGGCGCTGCATTCTCCTGTCCTCCAGCTCGTTGCTCGCCCTCCTGCGGCGGAAACAGGAAGCGCTCTAGTGAGGGTTCCCCGGTTCTCCTGCGCAGCGGGCACGGCGGGAACTGCATGGTTGAGATCATAGCTCGCGAACAGTGCTTTCTGAACGAAAACACCACTCTTCACTCACCCGATGGAGTGCTGCAGCCGGCATGTGTCTCTAGCTTACCAGAGAGTTTTAATATTGCGTATAGAACCAAAACGCAAGCGCTGTGCAGTTGAGCTAGAGTTGCGTGCTCCACGCTCAACATGCACGTCGTTGCCATGCACCAATCCGAGACCGTAGTTTTGGGCTCCGCGCACGCGGAATGTGGAACACGCAACGCTAACGCTAACACAAAGTGATTGCGTTCGCTCGTATACGCAATGCTAGAACATGCTAGTATTTCACCGGTTTTCTAACGCCAATGAAAGGTACTGCAGTGACAGACGTCCACGCTGGAGGGCGCACTTTCGAACTGGAAAGGCTGAGATTGGCGAAACAGCGGCGCGTAATACTTAAAGAACGGTTCTGGGTTGTTTTGTAATTAAAGCAACAACGGAATCCGTTTTTTCTTATTTTGGGGAATTTTGTCCGAAAAAGATTGGCGGTGACGTTGAAAGTTTTTTCTGGTTGCCATAAGTCGCGACTTTGATATTACCATATGCTCTATCCACAATTAATGTCATATTACGTGAATTTCTTAGACTAGCAAAACTGTTAGACTTTTTCATTTTATACCTTGTTAATTAAGAATGCTGCGATTGGCACCAGCGAGGATAATTTGCCAACTTTAGATTGTCATAGTTGTTCGCGTGTTTCAATTGGATCATAACTTCATAAGCTACAAATTATATTAGAGCATAAAAAAACTATGCAATACAATATCTTAATTGTATTATTATTAATACAAATTGCCGTAACGTAGGCCCCAGAAAACGCCACAATTACAAAAACACGCCATTTAACCATAATATTTTTTACAGAAAGGTCTCATTATGATTTCTTTTTAGCACATGAAAAACTCTGACATCGTTATTGAGATAGACATAAATACTTGATGTGATATAAAGTCCTATCCGTTGCCTTGAAAAAGCACACACTTCTGTTGTCTTACTCAGATTTTGTTTTGGGGTTTTTCTAGTAAGAACAGTGTTTCTTAATTTGTATGTTTTGTGAACATATTCTAAACTAATCACCCGTAGCGATATTTTGTAAAATTCTGTATGCCAATGTATGCTAATTCAACAAATATATTTGTATCATTTGTTAACAGTTATCCTCCACTTATTTAATTTTGCACCCAAAAACTGTGAAGTTTAAACAAAACTGCGAAAATTTGAGCGGCTGCACACGCTCGGCTGTCCCTCTGAGGCCACTAGAATCTTTCTTTTCAGGTATCCCTGCCGTACACACTTGTAGCTCTAGTTATCGTCAGATTAATAAGCCATATTTATTCGTTTCAATGCTTCTATTCTCAGGGACAACTGTCTGAGACAGTTCAGCACCAACGAAAACATGTGTATGGGTGCCTCAATAATGTGTTCATGTAAAATGAGTCGTGCACGAATTTTCGTACTTTCAGTAAATACCGCTAAGAGCTAATCTCTGACGTTGAAAACTTGCAGAAACACCCATTAGGTTTCCTCTACGCTCATTGGCAGACGCAGAAAAAAATGAAAGCCGTTTACAACTCCTCGTAACGCCGGATTAGAGCGCAGCTCTTGAGGAGGAGGATGGAAGGGTGCTGAGGGATAGGTGACTTCCTGAGGTCACGTGACCTCAGGGGGTCACGCGACCTCAAGGGGGTCACGTGACATCAGGGGGGTCAGGTGACATCAGGGGGTCACGTGACCTGAGGGAGGTCACGTGACCTCAGGCGGGGTCACGTAACCTCAGGGGGTCACGTGACATTAGGGGTCACGTGACCTCACGGGGGTCACGTGACTTAAGGGGTCACGCGATCTGAGGGGGTCACGTGACCTCAGGCGGAGTCACGTGACATCAGGGGGTCACGCGACCTCAGGGGTCACATGACCTCAGGCGGTAACCCTCGTGACCCTCGTGAGGCTAACCTGAGTAACCCTTGTGAGAGTAACCCTCGTGACCCTCGTGAGGTTAACTCTCATAACCCTCGTGACCCTCGTGAGGGTAACTCTGGTGACCTTCGTGACCCTCGTGAGGGTAACCCTTTGAGGGTAACTGACCCTCGTGAGGGTTACGAGGGTTACCAGGGTTACTCTCACGAGGGTTACGAGGGTAGCCCTCGTGATTCTTGTGAGGGTAACCCTCGCGAGAGTAACCCTCGTAACCCTCGTAACCCTCACGAGGGTTACGAGGGTTACACGCTGTTACGCCGACGGCGACGGCGACGCCGCTCAAGCCGGAAACGGGCGCCTAAGAGCTGCGCTCTAAAAAAGAAAAAAAAGAAACAACTTTCCCCTTCTCAACTCGCTATTAGAACAAGCGGTGATATGAGCTGACGCTAATTGTATTCCGTAAGTGTTCATCATAGTCATGCGCTGGGGTTCGCAAAGAATGAAGCATCGGTTGAGCTTTAGACATTATTAGAGTTCGGCTATTCTCATCTTTGCTTGAACACGAGCCAACACGAATGTTGGGCGATGCTGATTCTCAAGAACCTGAGCACTCGACTCGGGCTCATGACATTCGAGTACGTCACGGTGTCACGTGACTAATGATGAGAAATCGTGATTTCATGTGACGTCACGGTGTCAACAAAGCTAATACACCTAGTGACGTTCTCAATTTCCGTCGACTTGAAGCTGCGAATCACGTGAGTATGCCACGGGACCACGTGACGTTGCATTATTTCACTGCATGACTTAATACTATGCCATCCCGTGACCATGTGACACATGATTAATCGTCAGTTCCAATACAAAGGCGCCACGAAAACCCACAGTTTCTCATTACATTGCAGCTCGGTATAGGGTGATTCCACGTCAGTTCATGCAATGATGGTCCGGGTCATATTATTTTATATTTTCGTTAAAAGTATATACAAACGCCATGTTTGTGGGAGGAATATTAAGCTATATATGAGCGCCGTAACAATTTTTTAGCTGAGATATAAAATCGAGAACGCAGGCGTAATAACTGAGAAGTTTTCACGATGCTACTTTGCACAGTCTACATTTTTTTATCGAAGCTTTCACGTCCCCATAACTTTTTAATACATTTTAATGAAGGTCTACTACACATACACAAAAAATTTAAAATATTTATGATATCTTTCTTTACAAACAAAATTATCAAACATGGCACAAAAACGCGTTTCAGAGACATATTCACAATTTTTTTGCAAATAATCCATCTTTCATATTACTTCACAAAACATATCAAACTGCGTGCTTTAAATATTCTTTTCGAATATATAAAGATAATATGCTCACCTTAAATTGTCTTTTTGTTATTAACGCGGAAATGCAGCTGATTTCTCAAAACGTGGCAAGATTGGGCGTCGATATTTAAAAAAGCTCCTTCTTTTATTTTCTTTAAACTACCCTTGGCACTTTGCAGTGACTCGAACTAACTTGTGATGGCAAAACACTGAGTAACATATGACCTCCAAACGGGAAACGCTACGACAAACCTTCACTCGGAGCGAGCCGACGTCTTCGTCATAGCGGCTTTGTCGCACAGCACCAAACATTTTGAGCTTTAGTTATCGCATGTATTTTATATTTTTTTTCAAAAGTGGCGAGTATAACTTACGCGAAAAGGGATTTTGAGCTGGAATATCATTAATTAGCTTACCATTCACAAAAACAAAACGGCCCCACTCTGCAAACTCGCTAACTAGACATAAGCTTAAAACTCTCAGTTGAGCAAGTGGCCATGTATACATGGCCACTTGCCGAGTCCGTGGCCATTTACACATGGCCATGGACTCAGCGACATACCTTCAGCGACATAACGTGAACAGGGTTCACAGTGTTTTCTTATTTTTATTGGTTACTTGAGACGCAGCTTTTGACAAAACAATCGGTATCAACGCGAAGAAACATGCGGACGTTATCGCGCGGTACACGAAGTTGCACCAAATTTGTTTCTAAACTTGTTTTTTCTCTCTTTTATGTGCTTTGTAGTCTCGGCTTGCGTTTTTCTGGATTCGTAAGCAACTCAATGTATCCGGACGAAACCAAGGCTGTTAAAATAGGCAAAAAGATTAGTTTTATTAATCTACGCAACCAACCACAATTGAAGATGCTTATGGTTAACAGTAAACAACAATAACTGAAAGCACCACAGAGCCCTCATTTTAATGCGTGTGGCACCTCAATACATACTTTCCGTCAGCATTTACAGTTGATAATTTAGAAATTTCTCCTTTTACTCAAGTTTCGCAGTCTGCGGTTGACTACATGGATGTGAAAGTTCGAGGTGTACTAAACCTGATTTTGAAGTTAGATACTAAAAAAAGTACTGTTCCTGATAACACTCCTAATTCATGTATTGTCCGGTACTCTCTTTGGTGCAGTCGGTATCTCACGGTTATTTTTCAGAAATCACTGTCAACGGCCAGAGTTCCTTCATCTTGGAAACTCGCAAAAATCATTCCCGTATACAAAGCTGGCAACTCACAATCACTGTCAAACTACAGACCAATTTCTTTAACGTCACATTCAAGCAAATTATTGGAACATATTATCTACAGGCATGTTATCGAGTTTCTCGAAACTAACAATATTTTATGCGATTTCCAACATGGTTTGCGACGCGGTTATAGTACTATATGACATCACTAACAGAATTTGCTCATGATATCGGTCAGTCTCTTGATATCGGTAATCAAGTTGATGCGATATATATAGATTTGTCAAAGGCTTTCGACACAGCTCCTCATTCTAAACTCCTACACAAGCTTAACCTAATTCTAAATAATCATCACCTCGTCAACTGGATATCCAGTTTTCTTTCTCGTCGGTCACAGGTTGTCTACTTTAACTCATCCAAATCTAGTACAGTTGATGTACCATCAGGTGTTCCACAAGGATCAGTTCTTGGACCGCTACTCTTTTTGTTATACATCAATGATTTGCCACGCTATATTTCCACTAAGATACGACTTTACGATGACCAGTGCGTACTATATCACGTGATAAATTCCTCCGATGACCATATAACTCCTAACAATTCTTTTGTGAATTTTTGTACGCGGTGTAAAACCTGGAAAACGAACCTAAACTTTCGTAAAACCGTTTTTTGACCTTTTCTAGGCGTTCATCCCCTTCAGTGTTTAATTATTCATTTGACGGGTTATGCTTGGAAAGAGTTTTTGAATATAAATATCTTGGCCTCGTTTTCACGCTAGATTTATCTTGGTCTAAGCACATTGATACCACATGTAACAAATCTCTTAGAATACTTGGATACCTGCGGCGTACCTTACGTGTGGCACCTCAAGATACTAAGCTTTTAACTTTTAAAACTTTGATTCGCCCAATCCTCGAATATGGTTCTATTATTTGGTTTCCTATAAACGGTCCGATATAAATAAAGTCGAATCAGTTCAAAAGAAATCAGTACGTTTTATTTGTCGTCGGTATGACCAAAGCTTTTCTCGTTCTTCTAACCTTTCCATGTTAGGCCTAATACTTATTTCTGGGCGTCGTGGTATTGAAAGCCTAAAGTCTTTGTATTTCATGATTAACTCATCACGTTTTGACTCTTTAGATAGCTACATATTGTCTCTCAAGCCAACTGCAACTAGGAGCCACCATGAATTAAACATTCTACCTTTTCATCCTCGTACTGATATGTTTAAATACAGTTTTTTTCTCCACCATTGAACGCTGGAATTTGTTACCAGGAAACATCAGATCACTACAACTAGATGAATTTCTGTGTGTCGTTGACAGTGGTCCATAGTGATGTCTGGACCGCCTGGGTATAACTCCAACTCCTGCCATAGCCCCACTGGGCTGCAGTGTGTATAAATAAATAAATAAAATAAAAATGTTATATATTAAAAAAAATTACTTTGGAAAGCCAGAAATTATCTCATTGCTTTGCGGCAATTTCTATACACTTTATCTTACGTCGGTAAACAAGGTTTGTAAAACATCTCTGCAACTAAACAGGAGATTTTGTTGATATAATATACTTGAATATTTAAAGCGCGGTCATGTAGAATAAAAAACGCAACAGACACGGACGACGTGTCTGTTTTTTCAACACTCAGAGAGACAGGAGTTTCCTGTCTTTTTTGTCGAATGCCACTTCGACAAAACTCCGATGTCGGCGGCGGCGAGAACTTGCGTTGACGACATCGAGAAGAGCAACACGAGCGGTGTTAACTTCATTTCACAATCACATTTTCTTCTTTTTTGCTTTTCTTGACGCTGCCGAGGTAAAAATTCTATTTAGTGCAAAGAAGCTCGAGGGGTAGTTTTGAAAAAGACAATGCAGTTATTCTGCCAGGGTTTAACAAATATTGATTAATAGCGCAACATCCGTCAACTGTGCTTGAGGTCAATGCTATATGAAACAAATTTGAGCTCTTTGCAACACGCTAAAAAATATTGCCCAGGGCTACAGTTTTCTTTAGAAGAACACAGAGCTTACCACCAAAAAAAAGCTTTCGTCAGTAACAACTAGGGATGCCGCGAACTTTTTTCGAACCGAAGGTTCGATGATCGAATCAAGCGGTTCGAAAGGTTCGAAAGATTTCGAATTTTCGAACTTTCCATATCGAGAAATTCGACGGAAGTCGAATTTTCGAACTTGTTAAACTAAGAAGTTCGACGCTTTTCGAAATTTCGAACTTATTACGCTGCAAAATTCGATGCTTGTCGAACTTTCGAACTTGATAGACTAAAAAATTCGATGATTTTCGAACTTTCGAACTTCTTGCACTAAAAAGTTCGAAGCTTTTCGAACTTTCGAACTTCCTACGCTAAGAAATTCGATAATTTTCGAACTTTCGAACTTATTAATCTAAAGAATTCGAAAATTGTCGAACTTTCGATTCCTGAAAAGTCAAAAGTTCGACGAACTTCGAACTTTTAGGGTAAAAGTTCGAAGTTCGTCGAACTTCGAAAGACCGGCGGGCGGTTTCATTTGGATTCAAGCAGTGAGGTACATTCGTAATTTTTTTTTCTCGCATTTTTACATGCGGTGCCGCATTCCTTGCGAAAGACAATACCGTTTATTTCAATCATCTGGCATGCTTGGTTTTAAAGAAATAGATTCCCGAAGGAGCGAGGAAGGACGACGGGTTTTTGACAATTGTCGTTTGTGCCATATTTGAAGCGCGCTATAGCCGAAGCTATTTATGGTAGAGATGTTAAACTTTTTAAGAATGATCTATGTATAGCCTAGGTAAGTGTCGTCTTAAGATATGATTATTGTTGTTCAAGACGAGTTTCGAAGAAATATCCAAACATGTATCTACAGGCAATTATGCCCTAAACTTGGTAATTTTTTTCGTCTAAATTGTTTGAGGTATCGCATTTAAATTAACACCACAGACAGTACATATCATTACCATCTGCAGAATACAAAATAATGTATTTATTGTTTTTTTTTCACGTTGAGGAATAAATTAACTCATGGGGAAAGATTTCTAAAATTGTTCAAGTTCAGCACGTCATAAAAAAAAACATTTTAATTTTTTTTTATTTTACGTTTTTGGGACGTGTTTCTTTTAGCCTGTACACATTTTGGTAGGAGAAACTTGTTTCGTAGTTCTGGGCCTCTGAATATGCAAGAATACAACACTTCCGGCGGGTTCTTGATAGTTTTTTTTTCTCCAGCTTTTTATTTTTGCATTTATTGTTATGTTTATTTATTTATTATTTTTTACCAATGGCACAGTTATTTAGGTCGAAAAGACATAGCTTTGAACTTCCGAACCACCGAGCATGTGACGAGTAGTGCCTTCTGACAACGAGTTTCTAACAATGACCATCTACGCGATCTTTCATGCAGTGAAGAGCGACAGTAGCTATACATGTGCATAAATAGTTTCAGATTAAAATTAGCTCGACCATCGCCTCTCTTTCGCCGTATTGTTCTACTGTTCAATATATTGTTCAATATCTCGTGTTCGAAGGAGCTGTATCGCTTGATACATATCAATATTTGTTCAAAACAGTCTTGCAAGCTAATTCTTACAACGAATCAAACGATTAGCAACGAGCACCTGCTGAATGTCGCTAACGCCTCGTTCGTATGCCCGTCAAGAACCTTGCACTATACTCGTTTTCACCTCAAGAAGCCAGTAAGCTTTGCGCATTGATTCATACGCCGCACGAAATAGTTCTCGCCAGACTGCTAGTCGGAAGCAGAGGCGATGCATTTGGCGCTTAAACGTGCTCCATGATAAGATAGCGTGTATCCACTCAAATGCTACTAAATGTATCTTAAATCTCCACGCTAAAGTGAACATTAGTAGTCATCCGCGAGAAGCTGGACTATATTTTCCTATGGTTCTTGAGCGTGAAAACGGTGTAGTGACATGAGTGTCTCGCCTCCGGCCACGACGAGATAGGCGGAAGAGCGACCACGCTGTCCCGAGAATCCCTTGTTGCGTGTCGCAGAAGTCGCTATTGTCCTCTACGAGATTATGCAGTTAACCCGTCACTCAAAATTCGTACTATCGCAGCCACTTCGCGTGGCTGGAATGACTAGGCCATCCTCTCGACGTCAGCCTGCGCCGTAGCTTTGCTCGTCCCGAGACGTCACGTCACGATCGTGTTAGATGTCACGTGCTCTAGCTGGCGTTCTACGAGCACTAGCCAATGTTGGCCGTTGCAACCAAAGATACAGCCTATCAGCGATCTTTAATACAGTAACGAGCGATTGTCATGTAGCGTATACGTGGATGCATATTCAATATATTTTAGATGAAAATGAGCTCGACCATGCCTTCAAATTTCCCCGTATTAAGTATTTCTTTAACAGTCCGAAATATCTGGGGGGGGGGGGAGAGACTGGAGTCCCCCCCTTCCCCCCTCCCCCCCGTTTTTCCTCTTCCGACGCCACTGGTATGGTAGAACGCTCCTCGACCTCAAGTTGTGTCAGCTTCTGTGCTTTTTGCTCGGCGTTTCTTCCGTCCCGGAAAATAAACCTCCAAAGCAATTACAAACTAAAAAATTGTCAAGGTGCAGGCGAGCTGGTGTATGTTGATCATGATGCAAAATCCCGAGACTGGGAATGAAATTCGTAAGAAATAGTGTAAGAAGAAAGAAAAAAGGGGACAGGACAACGTCTCAAACTCAGCTGAGTTGAGTTTGAGACGTTGTCCTGAGCTGAGTTTTCAGCTGAGTTGAGTTGGAGACGTTGTCCTGTCCTTTTTTTCTGTCTTCTTACACTTTTTCTTTCAAATTTCATTCCCAGAGCTGAGTTTGAGGCGTTGTCCTGTCCCCTTTTTTCTGTCTTCTTACACTTTTTCTTTCAAATTTCATTCCCAGTCTCAGGATTTTGCATCATGTACAAACTAAACTTACTATATGCCAGCGTCACTCGGGCGGCGTTCGATCGGATTACTACCAGCGTGCAAGGGGGTAGGGAGGCAGTTTGCCAGATCGCTTCAAGGTTTTTCTGAGCCTCAACCACCTGCCTGCCCCTGGCCGTTTCGAACTGGATGAGTATCGTTAAACAGTGCGTTCGTGTGATCACTACTTCGTGATGCACGTTAATGACCCCCGCGGCTGGCGGTCACAATTACTGATCTATGGTCACACGTCACTCTGCACTGGCAAATATTCCAGCACATCCGGGACACTCGTCGTCTCATTTAATTGCCTGACCAACTTCGCGCAGTCTAAATATCACACCCGAACTTTTCTAAACCTGATTTCGTGAAAACCAGTGAGGCGTGAAAACGTTATTTGAAACTGAAACTGTGGCGGAACATGAAAACCGGACTTCGAACTTTGCGCACTTGGACTTGAAAGAAATTCGAAACCTTCGAAGTTTTTTTTCGAATTTAGCCCTAAAAGATAATCGAAACCTTCGAACTTTTCGAACTTTATGTAGAAAGAAATTCGAAATCTTCGAATTTATCGAACTTCATGTCTATAAGAATTCGAAACGTTCGAATTTTTCGAATTTCAGATCCAAAGAAATTCGAAACATTCGATTCTCTCGAATTTCAAGTTAGGAAAGTTCGAAATCTTCGAATTTCTCGAACCTCAAGTAAAAAGATATTCGAAATAATCGAACCTGAACTTTTAGAAACCGTGAAAGCTTCGAACTTTTCGAATTCGAAACTCCACGATTTTTGAAAGTTGCGAATTTTTCGAATTCGAATCTCCGTACGGTCGAAAATATCGAAACCTTTTGAAATCGAACATCACTTCGGTTCGAAAATATCGAAACCTTTCGAATTCGAACCTGGGGTGGTTCGCGGCATCCTAGTAACAACTAAGAAAAAAAAAACTAATCAAGCAGTCTAGTCTGCCGCTAAACAGCACGACTTCATGCGTATTCGCATCGAAAAAAGAATTAAAAATGTCCTCAGAGGTAAAATGCATGGTGGCCTAGTCCTTTGTCCACGTTGAGTGATCGGAAGTAAGCAAACAACAAAATTTCCGAATCGCACTTCGTGGCAGAGCGTCCATGTTCTAGACATACTGAGAAACCAAAACTCAAGATACTTGACGCTACCAAGATGGCCGCGTGCACAGTGCTGCCACACCACCAAGCAATTTCGCATATGGTCTATTCTACTACTAGGAACTAGAGTCTCTTGATACTTCTTTTTACAAGTACCGAAAACCAATACAAATGAGAAAGCATATTCCGCTGGAACAAAATGACGTCATTCAGTTCAGCCTTTCGCTGTGCGCCGCCATTTGCTTCATAAAACGTGCACCGTCACGCAGTCGGCGCTTCAAAGAATGTCACTATACTTGTAGGAAGCTATTATCCAGGCACTTTACTAGGAACAACGAAAATTAGCGCTCTACAAAGGGGAACAATTTACGGCACAAATAGCACGGTCAAGAAAACAGGATGCACTCATCCTTCAGTGAGTGCAGAAAAAATAATGTGCTTGATTTTATAACGCGGTGACGTTCGACTGATGCAAGCAGTTTCATTGATATGTGAAAAAAGAAGAAAAAAGTACCTGAGAAATTATTGTTTGAGAGAAATAGTCGTGATTTATTTTTCCATTTTCTTATAAATTGGCCGCCCGGTTAGGCACTACTGCGATAGTATTTTTTACATGAATTTTACGTCGGTATTTTTATGTTGCTATAAAAGTTTTAAACACTATTTTAATTTCTCTACTGCAATATATGTTTAATGCATTTTTGATATGGTATTACAATAAAAGGGCGTTGCATCTCATTGCGACTTATAAGGAATTTTTACCCTGCAAATTAAAGATGAAGCAGGCTGGCTTTTTCTTTTTTATTCGGGAGTAAACAACAACAAAAGAGTAACTAAAAAAACGGTAAGCATTTTTTTTTTATTACGCAGATTAAGATTTTTTTTAACCTGTTGAGTCTGTCCTAGGTGCCTCCCGTTTTTGTTTCGCCAAAATAACATCTTTCTTTCTCGAATGCTTCGAGTAATCGACTCTTCTTTTAGATTCCAAATGTTGCAAACGCTGCCGGCACAAACACTACAAGCGCACTGTCGCGGACAATACGAGTTCAACATACCTTCATGCTTCCTTGGCGTATAGACCGTTCCATTAGGGTCATGGCAGAAAGGGTAAAAGAGAAAAAAGTGTACTCCCCTTTCATCCCGCCTGTCGTCTGCTCCGCCGAGTGGGCTGTAGCTAGCGTCCGGCTGGCATCCAAACTGTGTTTAAAATCGCGTCATTTTGGAACTTTTAAGCGCAGATTTTGGTATGCCAGTTGTCATGTAATACTATGCTATACAAAAAGACTCACAGTGTCCAATTGCGCTGTTACCTGCGTGCAAATAACAAAAAAATAGGGAAAACTGTGTCAAATTGGCCGGTCTCTCTGGCGAAAAGTAAATCCGGTTGCTGTACCTTTTTTACTATACAAAGTTCGTACTGGTGTAGGCCTTTAGCGACGATGAGTGGAAGTCTGAAATAATAAGTAAAAACGTGCCCTCCTGCCGCAATACACGCAGTAGTTGAGGGTAATACTGCCGGCTGACACAACTGCTATTTAAGTAACGGAAAAAGTTATGCAACTTGATTATTTACAAAAATAGAACAACAGAGAGCTATAGTATGATTTTGGAGTAGGCATAACTATTCTAAGAACGCGAACCACTTCACAACGGCAGCCATGAGCGAGAGTTCGATGTTCCGAACAGCCCGCCGGTACAGCCCAAAGATGGGGAATGGCAACCTCCCGGTTTGTTGTCTGCTAGCGGAGTCGGGCGCGTGCCCTCTTTCTCGTTTTACCCCGCCGGATGTATGGAGAGGGCGCTGCGGTCGAACAAAATGGTGCCGCCCAGAGAGCGCTAAATGGAATGGTCTTATGAGAGTTCTTATCTAGTGTTTGAGTGCAAGGTTCAAGTCGCTTACTTCGAACTTTTTGACAAATTAGGGATAATACAGCTTGTAAGCACCACACGCGCATAAAAAAACAAAAAGAAAGACGGATCGGGTGTTTCAGCTCATGTTTTCGGCGATAGTATACGTAAGTACATTGCCCCCTCATGCACATACGGATTGGGAGAGGGTAAAGTTCTTTGTCCAGATCCAGCCAATACCCTGAGGTCATGAGATCACTTCTCAAAAAGGCACCAGGAATGGAAAAAAAAGCTGTCTTAAGGTGTGTTTTTTTAATTATTATTAATATAAACATTAAAAATAAAGGGGGGGGGCTCTTGGCTGGCTCCATTTTTAGGGTTCGTGCGTATGGCGCGTGACTTGATCTCTTTCCGAATCAACGAACGTGCGCGTGCTGGGCTGAGGACTTGGGAATATTAGAATGGTGTATACAAATACCTATGGATACATAGAGTTTTATTTTATTTAGTTAAACAATACTGCGGCACGCACGCGCGAGCCATAGCAGGTGTGGGTTTTCATATTACATAGCACAAATG
>JAZHYW010043748.1:0-12643 GCA_037355805.1 Ixodes ricinus | reverse complement strand
CTTGTGCTCGAAAACGAAGAACCAAAGTAAAATCTGCGACCAATCGTTCTTTCTTTCTTCTTTTTTTATTTTGAATCTATCACCGTATCGTCGAGAGAGGGGGAGGGAGAAGGATGGGGACGAAGGGTTGGCTGTAAAGAGAGAGCCTCAAGCCGACATTAAAAACAAAACCACGCTACAACACGACGCCGGTCCCGGGAAAACGCCAGCCAATGGGAAGCCACGAATTTTCAAAAGCGCAGGAGATGTACCAAAAGCGAGAAGCGATATTCAGACAAAGGAGCTATAATGGAGGTAACAAGTGTTGACCTCCGCGGCGCTTTGCGCCGTGATTGTGCTGAGTGTCCGTGCAAGCGCTTCGTTAGAACGGTGGAGTTAGTTCAGCTTGCCCCGGACATTCCAGTTGGCGCTTGCATTGATTGCTGGCATCGTCCGGTTTCGCACAGCGAATTGGGTAAGTTTTCAGAACTCATTTCTTTACCTCTGATTTTGCAAGTATGTGTGTAGAAATGAACTGTCTTCTCGCCTAGCGAAGTTCT
Organism: Ixodes ricinus; assembly: GCA_037355805.1. Taxonomy (NCBI): domain Eukaryota; kingdom Metazoa; phylum Arthropoda; class Arachnida; order Ixodida; family Ixodidae; genus Ixodes; species Ixodes ricinus. The sequence goes on along the minus strand of JAZHYW010043748.1, from coordinate 12,104 downwards.
GGGGTATAAGTAATTTAACTCGAAACAGATTTAATTAAACAATAACTTGTTAAGTGTTCTGGATTCCGTTCGCGCTTGTGAAAATGAAGTGAACTAGCTGAGCCTGTTTTAAAGTGGTGCCAATCAGTCATCGATCGCCAAGTCGTCGATGTGCGACGTTTTTTCGATAGATTGTTTTATCGAAAAGCTTTCCGCGTTCGTTTTGTCGACACTCCTCGCGACGGTTCGTCGCAAGGTGTGTCGACGAACCGTCGCATTTCGTGAACAGATATCCTCCTGCGACGAAACGTCGCAGTAGGATATGTGTTCACGAAACCATGCAGCGTCGACGAAACGTGTGTCCATGAAAAGTGTGTCTATGAAATGTTGTCCACGAAACGCAGTCCCACGAAACGAGTTTTGATGAAACGATGGGGACCCGTTCTAAAGCGTTTGCGGAGGTCCGCACGGCCTGGAAAATTGAGAGTTCGTTGTCTTCATAACTGCGTGAACCCGTCGACTGAGAGAGAGAGAAGAGAGAGAGAGATACGTTTTTATTGTGCCAATTCCGGCTTAAAGGGGTGAAGGGCTACGTAGGGGTGTCTAGGTCAAAGTCCTTAGACACCCTGGATATGTGCTCCAAGAAGTGACGCTGGGAGGGCTTACAGTGTAAGGGGTGAGTGAGCCATTCCTTCCAGGTGGTGGGGGTAGGGGAAGTGTGTGTGTGTGTGTGGGGGGGGGGGGGGAGAGGAGGGTTGGGGAGCGTGGACAGCTCCAGAAGATATGTTTAGAGGTAGAGCACGATGGGTGTCCGGGGAGGTCGAGGATGCGGTGCATCCAAACGCGATGATAATCTAATCATCCGCATTTTGTCACTGCTAGCTTTGCGCCTGCTGTACAGTGGTAACTTGGTGCGCCCCCGAGTTTCCCGGAAGCTTCAAGTCGTTCTAAAAAAGTTGATTTAGTGGTTTTCGATGACGCTCGGTAAGTTTCTAATTGGAACTATATGTCTATTTTCACTAATTAAAAAGTTAATTAACGAATTTTAATTAATTAGCCGCCTTATCGCAAAGATTAGCCACCCACATAATGTCCCCCTGGCCGTATAACTCACCTGCACAAACCAGCATAAATGTAACTTTCACGCTTTCTTTTCAAAGAAATCTGTAAAGCTTAAAAAAAAGCACTCCTGTATATACATATTTACAACGCCACCAAACTGCAGAATATCCTGTTTTCAAGGACACGCACAGAACCCACATCACAAACAAAAAGGAGGGTTATTAATAAAACCATTAGCTGAGCTAGACACATCTGCCCCTGTTCCTTTTCCCACCTCTGTAAAATGTTTTCCTCCACCTGCTCCAGTCTCGGGTTAATTTCATCGTGGTTACCTTCGACATTAAGTTCCCTAACAAAACGTCGGCTGCACATCTGAAGCTTCCTTGACACCGTTTCAAATGTTCCAGTTGTTGTGAGCAATTTATGTTAATAACAGTTCACGAAAGAGATCGGAAGCTCATCTCTTTTCTTTTTGAAGAATGAGATACTAGGGAAATGTTGAGAAACTGAAGCGTGGGCCGAAATCACGTGATATAGGGCTTCTAAACAAAAATTTTATATTCTCTTGAACTCTGACAAACGAGCTTTTCAGAATATTACGGGATGTAATAGTGAATTTTTTAGGATTTTCATGGTCTTTTTTTTACTTATGTTTCCCTAGCTTGCCCTTGAGCTGGAACTGCAATTCGAAAAGAAAATGACTGAAATGGAGAGAGAAATAATGCAAGTGCTCGCGGTGTTTCGACGAGACCAAGGAAATGAACCCAGCTCGTTTGTCGGCATCGACAAGCATTTGAGGCCTCAGAAAACCCGGTTTGAGCTCATCAGTCTGGTAGATCACATTGTTCGCTATTTAGTTTAAAAAATAATTATTATATATTATGAATCGACTCAGCCTTGACAATATTATTTTGCATACGGTGTAAGTGAGTGTGAATGTTTATTCAATATTGCAGCTAGAATGTCCAGAGAGCAACGTCGTGGAACCTGGAACTGAAACTATTTCTTGGCACCGAGCGAAAAGTCAGCTGGTGTTCAAGCGGCCAAAAGATCGTCCTCAAGACAACATCGATGTGAGCGAGCACTGGTGCTCTGCCTGGGAGTCTATTATGTAAGAAACATAACCTACCCAGTGGCGTTTTCTTAGCTCCTGGCACTAATTCAAATAGTGGCGGCGGGCGACGCCAACTGTCGCCAAAGTTGGAGAAGGATATCTCTGAAGGCCCTCTTAAAATCTTTTACAGACTGAAAGAGTGAGGAGGCTGGATAGGCGTTCTTATACCCATATCGGAAAGGAGCTACGCGATTATTTATTTTCGTTTAAGGAAAGGAAGTCCCCAGGTTTTGATGAGATCCAGATGCGCGATCTCCGGAGGAATTTGAAAAACTTGAACTTACACTCGTTGCAATGTTGAACAGTATCATTGACACGGGAGATTGGCTCGTCAGGAGTGAAAACCGCCATTGTCAAGGCACTGTATAAAGGAGGGAAAGTGGACGATGTTAAAAGCTATCGTCCAATATCAATTTTATCATGCCTTTCTACAAATTCTGGAGAAACATCTTTCAAATGTAATGACCAGTTTTGTAGAACGGTTTGTTTTACTGTCTGCTCTACCAGTACGGCTTCGTTGCGGGAACGAGGAACGCGGGCCCTTTTGGAAAATTTCACCGACTGCCTACACACAGGTTTTGATAATAATATGTAACTTGTGCAGTCTTCTTGGATGTATCACGAGCTTTTGATAGCATAAATCACGCAATTCTTTTTCCAAACTGTACAAACTCGGTTTCAGAGGCCCTTTTCTTTCGATTCCAAAAGGATACTGTTCAGGACGGTCCCAGGTTGTGACGTTTAGAGATCTCAAGAGCAGTAGAGCTTGCCTTACGGCCGGGGTGCCACAAGGCTCAGTTTTGTCTCCTTTATTTTCTTAATTTATACGTGAATGATTTTCTCTCTGCTTTTTCCGAGTGTAGAGTATTCCAATACGCGGACGATACGCTTCTGGTTTTAAGCCACGCGAATTATGATGTGGCTATTGAAAAATTACAAAAAGGCCTCGTTCTCGCAATGGACTGCGTTTCAGTCAAACTTAATCAGAGTGAATTCCTCCAAGACTAAGCTAATTTGCTTTAGAAAACCCACAAAAAAGGTCGAAACATCAACTACTGTAGCTCTTCACACATTTAGTCGCATTTCATGTGATTGCATTTCTCTTCAGTATGTCAATTCAGTAAAGTACCTAGGGATACATTGTGGTAGCGATTTATCGTGGTCTACGCATATGATATACTTCTGTAAACGGTTAAGAAGTAGTTTCGTGCTGTCTTTACGATGTTAAAATGTTCATGCATTTTTTCCGTTCGGTAGATCACCACACGCTTTGGCAGATAGTTACATACGATACGGCATAACCCTCTTTGCAGGGTGCTCTTTATTTTGGCGAGATAGAGTTAATTCTTTATTGAAGGGTAACCTGAAAAGTATTGCGTTTGACCGGGCCGAGGTCTCTAGCCCCCGTATATTTGAACGATTAAAGTTACCGTCTTCTTGGGGGTTCTTTAAAGAAGACTGTAGTACTGCAACACTTTTGGAACTCAACATTTTATAACTCCGTACGCTCCAGGCCGACCAATGAGACCATCACTTCGATTTAACATACCGCGAATGCGAACTAAATATGGGAAACGTACGCGTATTTATTATGTGCCTCATATTTTTAACAGCATGCCAAAATCCCTCTTTGCTGCCACATCAAGACAGAAACTTAAAAAAGCACTACGTAATTTAGACCAGTGAACTTAGATTGCTAGATGGTAGTTACTCTTTTCCCTCTGATTTTTTTTTTTCTCAGGACAGTGTGTATTGTTCTGCAGTGTGGTGCCGTCTTTCGTTCTTCTTTTTCTTGATCTCGGCTTAAAATCGTTTCCTTTTCCTTGAATAAGTGATTTCGATGGTGAATGAGTATTTTATATTTATGTTAGACATAGTGAATTTGTCACCTACTGTGCCGAGCCAGGTACACAAGCCCTTGAGGCTTACACCGGCTCATCATTGTACTTTTTGAAAATGTATGTCTTGGAAATAAAACTATTCTATTCTATTCTATTCTATACAGTTTTTGAGACTAGTCACGTTTCCTTATATACGTAAAAAATCTCTGGAAGCTCACCAGGATTATCTGTGCCAATATTTAAAGACCAAATAAATACGTTTCACATTGTTTAACCTTTGCTTCACGTATCTTTTTGTTACGTTCTTTTGGCTGATTTAGTTTAATGTCCTACGTTTTAGTACCTGTTGAAGGTAAACATAGGTTATCAACAGTTACACAAACACTGAAGATCCCTATGATCTACCTTCTATACAGGCTGTACTACCAACCTGGCAAACCAAAAACCTGTAATTGTCAGAGAATTTGGCGAGTCTGAAAAAGTCGGGGAATTTCCACCTCGCAGTCACGGAAATTGAGCTTTTCTTTCTCCGAGCGACTGCAAATCACGCGCGTGTGGTGTGGCCTAATTGCATGCAACTCGGCTATCGTGCCGACGCAAATCTCTGAAACTCCTATCGCATTCTCTTGAAACGTTCGCAATAAGATGAGCTTCTCTGCTTGTGCTCACGCTAAAAGATTTATTTAGCGAGAAATATCAAAGAATAGACTGACAAGGTAGTATGATATAGTGCTTGCCCAACGCCTTGTTGGCCGTCAGATATACCAGTGTTTTCTAAATATAAACTGTGCCTCAGGGTCCAGATACATTCTGTCCCCCTTGGAATCAGGCAGGGAATTACGATAAAGTAGAGGAAACCTGGAAAAGTCGGCGAATTTGTAAGCGCCATATTGGTAGACACCCTGGTATAGTGTCTAGAGAAAGCTGATTAAGTACACAGCGCAACACTGCGCAAACACACAATCGCTGTGCTTTTTTGTTTTTGTCCTTTTTAAAGTTTTAGGGCTTTCTTCCAAACAAGTAGTTTGGTGGAAAATGTTTATTTGGGAGCACTATCCTAAGCGTTCATATTTTATACCTACAAATTTCTAAATAAAGTATGAGGGTTTTTTTCTTTAAGTTCCAACTAAATGTGTAAAAATGAAATAGGGATTAAAAATATTTTAATATACGCTAAATGTAGCTATCTACTCTGACTACGTTTTTACATAATCATTATATAGTTTACGGCAGTTATGACGTGTGCAAGCTTGTAGATCCATCCCTCCCTCCCCCCCCCAGAAAAAAAGGGGGGGGGCTTTCGCAGGGGTTGTCAGCCCTTCCAGTGAACTGAATAAACAAAACAAGAGTGCTTAAAAATATTTTGTTACACACAGAATGTAGATACATATTCTAGATACTCCTACAAATAATCACCAATTTGAAGTCATTATGACGTGGCACGAGCTTTTTTACGCTTCCTCCCTTCCGCATGCCCTCCCTTTTTTGTTTGGGGGGGGGGGGGGCATGCATAGAGCTTGTGCCATGCCATAATGGCTGCCTAAATCCATGCGATGATAATATGATAAAGTGGCTAAAGCTTGTATCTGCAACCTGCATATACAAATAATTTTAATCGCTTCTATTTTCTTCACATATTTTCTCGGAACTCAAAAAGAAATACAGCCCTGGTAAGAAAAATTGCTAATGTACCCGTGCTCACAGTCTCCCGGAGTTTACGTACAGACAGCATATTGTGTCTGAGATGACATAGAACGATCCGATGCGCTCACTTCCAACAACCGCCTGTTAAGTGACACAATATAGCAACGAGGCATGTCCTTCTCTCATAATGTTAGATGCAAAAATAGAGCATCGTATGTGAAACACCGTACCATTTATTTCTTGCGTCTCACGTGTTCTTGAAGCTTTTAGATATCCCCGTGCATAGGATGCAAGAAAAGTTCAAGCTGGAAATATATTCAGCTTCAATCATTTTTACCGTCACTAGCGCCGTCCTCAACACTTAAATGCCTGCTTTCATTGGTGCCGACTGCATCGCTATATTGAAAACATATGTTTAAGGTTTAGTGGATGACGTTAGTAGCGCTAAAAAAAGGGTGAAGCGGTGAGCGGTGAACTATTCTGCAAGTCAACCCAGATTAAAAAAGTATCTAATTTTACCCAAATAAAAAGGTCTTCGAGGTGACCCAGATAAAAAAATATCCGGGGTGACCCATATCAAAGATTTTCAAGGTGACCCAGGTAAAACATTTTCGAGGTGACCCAGATGAAAGTTCTCCAAGGTGACCCAGATAAAGCATTTTCAAGCGGACCCAGATATATTCGTCACAAATTTATCCACCACGAATTGGCAAAAAAGTGGTGGATAAATAGCGGATACATCCGCTACCGGGTTTAGAGTGTAACGACGGCGTCCGCCCAGACCCCGAGAAGACTCGCGCCGTCGCGGTATTTCCAGCGCCGATAGACAAGAAGGCCGTGCGAAGATTCCTTGGACTTTGTGCCTACTATCGACGCTTCGTTCGGGATTTCGCAAGGATTTCCGCACCGCTCACAAATCTCACGAAGGACGCCGAGAGTTCGAGTGGGCCGAGGGCAGCAGAAGGCATTCGACAAGCTGAAGCGAAGACTGCAGACTCCTCCTGTCCTTGGACACTTTGATCAGGATGCGGAAATCGAGATTCACACGGACGCTAGTAATGCAGGACTTGGAGCGGTACTGGTTCAAGTGCAAGAAGGCACCGAGCGAGTCATAGCCTACGCAAGTCGGACGCTGTCCAAATCGGAGAAAAATTACTCCACGACTGAAAAAGAATGTCTTGCGGTCGTCTGGGCAATCACGAAGTTCCGCCCGTACTTGTACGGGAGCCCGTTCCGCGTTGTCACAGACCATCACTCGCTCTGCTGGCTTGCGAACCTCAAGGACCCTTCAGGACGCCTCGCTCGATGGAGTCTCCGACTGCAGGAGTTCAACATGACTGTAGTCTACAAGTCAGGCCACAAGCACAGCGACGCCGACTGCCTGTCCAGGGCCCCTGTCGAAACACCCTCCGGCAGCAGCGACGACAATGACGACGAGTGCTTCCTAAGAGCAGTGACCACCGACGACCTGGCACGACGTCAACGAGACGATCCTGAGCTGCGCGCATTAATTGAACACATGGAAGGGCGCGGGAGTACCGTGCCCCGTGTTTTCTCACGAACCCTGCCGACCTTCGCCATTCGACAAGGTGTGCTCTACAAAGAGAACTTCGGAAACAACAACTCGACGTGGCTGCTGGTAATCCCGGCCGACCTTCGAGAGGAGATTTTCAAGCATGTCATGACGACCCGACGTCCGGACACCTTGGTTACAGCCGGACACTGGCCCGTATTCGTGAAAAGTATTACTGGCCCAAGCTCCCCAAAACCGTCCACCTCTACACCCGATCCTGCCACGAGTGCCAGCGACGCAAGAAACCGCCGACGAAGCCGGCAGGTCTCCTGCCGGCTTCGTCCGCCAACTGCACCGTTCCAGCAGATCGGAATGAATCTACTTGGTCCTTTTCCGCCGTCGACCCTGGAAACCGGTGGATAATCGTCGCCACAGATTATCTCACGCGGTACGCAGAAACAAAAGCCCTTCCTTCAGGGACGGCTGTTGAAGTCGCCAAGTTTTTCATCGAATCCATCGTCCTCCGGCACGGCGCTCCCGAAGTTCTGATTACAGATCGCGGATCATCGTTCATGGCACAGCTGACCCAAGAAGTCCTTCGTCTCAGTCACACCAGCCATCGTCGTACCACTGCGTACCACCCACAGACCAACGGGCTGACGGAGCGACTCAACAAGACAATCGCCGACATGATCTCTATGTACGTCGACGTAGAGCACAAGACGTGGGACGAGGTGTTGCCCTACGTCACGTTCGCCTACAATACGGCGGTGCAAGAGACCACTGGATTCACACCTTTCCAGCTGGTACATGGTCGGAAGGTAACGACCATGCTGGACGCGATGCTGCCCCATGAGCCAGCTGACAATGAAAGCGACGACGCCCAGGTGGTTGCTCAACGGGCCGAAGAAGTCCGCCAGCTCGCCCGACTCCTGATTCAAGACCAGCAACGCGTCGACGCGGGCCGCTACAACCTTCGTCGCAGGGACGTCCAATTCCAGCCCGGAGACAGGGTGTGGGTGTGGACGCCCATCCGTCGCCGCGGCCTCAGTGAGAAACTGCTGAAACGGTACTTTGGACCATACAAGGTACTTCGTCGCCTCGGGGAGCTGAACTACGAGGTGATGCCCGATGGAACAAGAACATCATCACGCCGCCCGCCACGACCTGAAGTCATCCACGTCGTGCGTCTGAAGCCGTACTACGCTCGATAGGACGGTGGACCTTATGTGTGCCAAATGACTCCTTAGTTTGCCGTTCTTTTTATTTGCTTTGTTTTGTTTTGTGTTGCATCGGGACGATGCACTTTTTAAAGGGGAGAGTAATGCCGCGAGCGCAGCTGACCAAGCAGGCAGCGCGCTCGTGGCTTAGCGGTTATCGCGCGTGCTTTCCACGCAGAAAGCCAGGGTTCGATTCCTGGACGCGGTGACGCATTTTTGTTGACTCTAACGTAATGTTCTGGTAAATTCGAGAACCGTGTTGCTGATTCGAGGTTAGAATGTTCTACACGCCGAACCTTCTACGCCGATTGTTCCAGAAGCCCACGCGTGTACAAAGGGGCTCCGCGTGGCAAGCCGGAGTCAGTCTCGCCCAAGCGCTCGATCCTGCTGTTACGCCGCTATCGACGCCCGCGACGCTCTATTGTTATCTTCTGTTTCCTTTTTATTTTTGGGCACAAGTTAGCCCCATTAAACGTTTAGTTTACTTCACTTTTCGTCGCCTCATCACTTGTCATTCGTGACATTATCACAGCGGGTCATAGCGTGCCTTAATGAGACCCCACTGGCAATTTTCATTCCATCTTTATTTCTCATTGCTACCGTAATCAGTCCATTCTAAGCACTTCTTTCTTTTTACACCCGCCATGTTCAAGAAGGGGTTGGGGGTGCGGTGTTTACAATCAGGAAATGCTCCGAAATTACAAAAATTAGTGAAAGAAATATCAATTTATATTAGGGAATTCATAAGATAAATGCCACAGATGAAATAAAACCAACCCTGGTGAGAATTCTCCAGGTTGGTTCTCAGGGCGCTTGCCGTCAATTCTCACCGCGCACCACGATCAACCAGTTGCTCTCACTACGACTCGACAAGTCCTCGGTGGCCCCGTCCAGTTAGCTGCATACAAACTCACGGATTTTCTTCTCGAGTTCCGGATGTCGACTTTTGCATTATTGCGCGGTCCCGTACAATTTTTACGGGTCGCGGCGCCCTTGAATACCTACTCCCGCTGTCTTCTCCACCATATCACACGGTATCGCAGATGCTCTGCAGTGCCGTGGTTCCCATTGTCTTTCGCGTACGTGACCACCGTTCTCTCTAACTTCACTGTGTACAAAGTCCTCTTCGCACTCATGGTGGACAGCATAGTTCTAAACGCCTGAATAAACGGCCTGAACCACGTAAAGTAAAAAAGAGGCGCGCTTGCAAATCAGACGACGGAGTCGAACGAACGGCGACGAAACAGAAACAGAACACACAACGCCTTACTTGCGCCTATATTCTTACGCGCCTGCGCGGTAGCGCAAGTGCCATTGTGTGCCGCCATCTACCAACTGATGACGAAACCGAGTGCTAGGGACCAAAAGGCTGTGCCCACTTTTACGTGCTGCCGGCACGTAAAGGTCGGCACAAAACTAAAAGTGTGGATAAGACGTGCAAAGAGAAGGGGAAAGGAAACAAGCGACGTTTTGGACGCTCAGCCTTGATGGAGAGTAGACATCGCATGTCTCCGATCTCTAATTTCTTGTACACAATTGGGGTGCCTACACTATGTCCGACGTATCTTTAGACTCGACGTCGCGGATACGTCCGGCGTACCTTTGGACTCCTCGTTCCGGATACGTCCGACATACCTTTAGACTTCTCGTTCCGGATACGTCCGGCGTACCTTTAGTCTCCTCGTTCCGGGTACGTCCGACGTACCTTTAGACGTTCCGGGTAGGTCCGACGTACCTTTAGACTTCTCGTTCCAGGTACGTCCGACGTACCTTTAGAATCCTCGTTCCGGGTACGTCCGACGTACCTTTAGACTCCTCGTTCCGGATACGTCCGACGTACCTTTAGACTTCTCGTTCCGGATACGTCCGACGTACCTTTAGACTCCTCGTTCCGGGTACGTCCGACGTACCTTTAGACGTTCCGGGTACGTCCGACGTACCTTTAGACTCCGCGTTTCGGATACGTCCGACGTACCCTTAGAATCCTCGTTCCGGGTACGTCCGACGTACCTTTAGACGTTCCGGGTGCGCCCGACGTACCTTCAGTCTTCTCGTTCCGGATACGTCCGACGTACCTTTAGACTTCTCGTTCCAGGTACGTCCGACGTATCTTTAGACTGCTCGTTCCGGGTTGTCCGACGTACTTTTAGACCTTCCGGGTAGGTCCCACGTACCTTTATACTCCGCGTTTCGAATACGTCCAACGTACCTTTAGAATCCTCGTTCCGGGTACGTCCGACGTACCTTTAGACGTTCCGGGTACACCCGACGTACCTTTATCTTCTCGTTCCGGATACGTCCGACGGACCTTTAGACTTCTCGTTCCAGATACGTCCGACGTACCTTTAGACTCCTCGTTCCGGGTACGTCCGACGTACCTTTAGACGTTCCGGGTACGTCCGACGTACCTTTAGACGTTCCGGGTACGTCCGACGTACGTTTAGACTCCGCGTTCCGGATACGTCTGACGTACCTTTAGACACAGTGTTACTCTTAACCGATTTTGTATTTTCGCCACCGCCGGATGTTTTTATGAGTGTTCTTTTTTCGGTCGAACCAAGAAAGTGCACAATTTAGATATATTTACTGTATTCTAAAATGCACCTACATATACCTTAATTCTCTAAATAAATGAGAAAATTAGTAATGCACCGCAAGGAGCAGGATTTATTTCACTATACGTTTCTTGAGGTGAAACCGAGTATTGAGTGACTGATAGCTGAAGAAACACAGGGTTTGGCGAGTCTCTAGCACGTCACGATCGCTCCACAGCCAATCAGATGGCGCTATTCGCCGATAAGAACGCCTAAACATAATAAACGACTTCGTCCGTTTGTTCTTTTTTATTTGTGTTTTTAGGTTGTCCGCGACAAAATTGACATCTCCCGCCTCCGTACACGTTGATTAGTCTCCGCGTAAGTAAATGGTGTTCTAGGGGGTATTCACTGCACACCTTATTTGCGTACGCTGCTCACTGGTCATGCGCGGAGCGAGCTCACATTTATAGGCTGCTAAGACCGGCATTTTCGATGGTGCGCCATGCACGTTGCAAAAGTACCGTGGAAGCTCACCGTCCGCACGCGCTCGGATCTCGCGGACACAGATATATGGTTACTAGTCAAAGCTCTCTAAATGCGAAACGCAAGCTCGTTAAATTTTTCTTCTTTTTTTTTTTGCGGTGGTTGTGGTGATGTTAGAACGCCCAACTCTGATTGGCTCTAATCGAAGGATAGTGGGTAGACCTCAAAGTAAGCTGCCTCGAGGTCTACCCACTATATTTCATTCGGAGCCAATCAGAGCTCGGCGTTCTGGAATCACCACAAATCCCTGTAAAGGAAGCGGACGACTTCGCGCTCCATATCGTCACGGAAAACATGAAAACGGCGCCCTGTCGGACGCGCGGCCTTTATCACTCGCTCATTGCCTTCCACCGTGCTTTCAAATGAGTGATGTTATAGCCTCTTATATACTGAAAAGCCTGGTAGATCGCCAAGAGAAGCGACCGCCGAAATGGAAAAGGTGGAGCAGCAGACAACGGATGAAAAATAAAGTTCTCTTAACGTGTACCACAACAACGGATGAGAGGAGAGCCACGTGACTGGCGCCCCGCTGCGGCGAGACGCCGATACACACTTCTCCCGAGCGAACAAAGTTTGTTTCGAGTCCTCGCCGCTGCAAAACCTGTGCGCTGGTGTCCAGGTTCTTCGAGAAATGGCTCTTTGATGCTCTGC
>JAZHYW010043747.1:0-22308 GCA_037355805.1 Ixodes ricinus | reverse complement strand
CGTGAGAATGGCGCCAAACCTTCTCGTGAAATTTCAACCGGCAGTGAGCAGGATCCGGAAACCAGCACTACTATTTAGTTGAACATAAAAGCACAAAAATGTTGAGTTCTTTGTTGGGGCCGCAGTGACATTATCTTATACAAACAGTGGGAAGACTTTGGCGGCGAAGCACGCTACATTTAGTATTGAGGGCGCTTATCCTGTTCACGCAGTAAATCGAAATATATTGGCTGATGGAACCGGAAAGGTCGGAATAGTACTCCATAAAGCGAACTTATTTTCATAGTATGTTTATTTTATAAAATAACCTTAACTGGAGATATATTTTTTATATAATGACTTCATCGGCAAAAAAAATTGCAACTCAAAATTGAATATTAAAAACCGTAGTAAAAAAAAGTCCGGCTCATAGCGGAGCATATACAATTTCCCCTTTTATTTTGATAATGAAAGATATATGCAGATGAAATGTTAGATGAATAACATATCTTATCTCCTTAGGAAATAATGCGCACGTTCCAAACAGCGAAGACGTCGCATTTTTCCATCCGATAACCAAATCTCCTGAGGAATCTACTTCGCGCCGCGTATAGACAATGCATAAGCTTCTCTTGATATCAAAATGGGTATAATTGATGACCAAGTTAAAGTTTTAGAGCGAGCTCCGCCCACATCTTTCTACTTTAGCGGTGTGAACGCAAGGAGAGGAGGCGATCTCCACTTCGAAGGTGTTCGCTCTGCGCAAGTGAAGAGGAGGTGAGAAGATAAGCTACTCCAGAACTCCCAACTAGAGCTTCGGGCCCATTGATCGATTAGCCTACTCATCAATCTAATGCATTTATTGCGTTTAATTTTCTTAACAGGTAAATTCGTAGCAGCTCGACGAGACAACCAAGTAAGTACCGACGCTTTCACCACGTGGGGGAAATAGCGCGTACACCTACCTACGAAGTTTTGCAAACTGATTGCTGAGAATTTTAACCTGGAGCCAAGCTGTAAGGGCGAGAGTTGTAACTCCTCACAAAGTGCAGAAGGCTACGCAGTGTCCCGACCACTTCAACTGCTGCAATGCAGTCCTCCCTTTAGCGCAGCGAGGGAAATTTTGTGAACGATCAAAAGAGAGCCGCCGTCGAGCCAGCAGCCTGTTAACGAACCTCCTCATACCAGCTGAAGTAATACTATGTCAGCGTGGGTGTTTTTCTGTTGTTCTCTACTACTTATCAGAAGTTGATTCATAATCCTAATTGTGTATTGCGCCGTTCGCATATTCAGAGAAGGCAAAAAAACAAAAAGGATATATGTGCAATTTACGATTTAAAAAATATTAATGACGCGAAAATAAGGCAGAGCCGTATTAGTCCATTAAATGGTGGCGATTAACGGGTTAAAATTTTTATTCGGCGCCAGGCCTGGTATGCCTGAGGCCCAACTACACCGGCCTGTTGTTTTTTTGCTGTTTTTTTCGGCGATTCGAGCACCGTTCTCGCAGTTACTAGACATTGTCTGGTTCTAGAAGTTGGTACACTAATTGTTCTGTCGCGCGGAGTTCGGATTCAATAGAATACTAAAGATGTAAAGTTTGGAGGACATTGGTGCTGTAGAACGTTGCGTATAAATAAAGCCGCTGCAAACGGAGCGCAAAGACAAAGTAGAAGAAGAGGACACGAGACACAGCATTGACTCAAAGCTTACTCTCTGTTTCGTCTTCTTAAAATCCATCAACATAGGAAGACAAAGAACGGAAAAGAAAGAAGAATCCAACATGTACAACGTTGCTGGAGCCACTCAGTAGGGAAACTGCCACTGAGGACCGACATCTGAAAAAGCGGCACCAGTCCGTGTCTACGAGAAAACTTCGAGGCTAATGGCGATCCCAACGCCGCCGTTACTCACGGCCTGTCCAGGAACACACGTGACTTCCATTTTCGTTGTAATCGCCCATTTTGGGGCGGGAACGAGAACTGCTGTGGAGGGGCTTCGGATTACGCCCCGGCACCCGGACAGCGCCTGCCGATACTACCGTGGTTAATATGCGCCTGCTCAGGACGCGCTGCCTAAAATCGCCGCTGAAGGCACGGTTTGTCTCAAAAACGACAATGATTCTACTGCAAAACCTTGCGAACTAAAGATTTCAGAAAACAACCACGCGCCCTCCATTTGTACAAACTCCAATAAAAGTTACTGCAAAAAAGTTTTTTCCGTTTGTATTACTGCAAAAATAAAATGCTTTCTAAAAGCTCAAGGCGACCACGGTTAAGACGACTGAGTACAGAGTGGCGTCTGTTGTCGTGCTCGACAAGTTCGATGGACCAACATGGCAGGCTGCAACGGTAGTTTCCCTAACTAGAGTTCTAGTACACGTCGAACATGGAGGACATCTTCACTGTCATGTGCTATTGATCCGTGCTACTTATGTCCAGAGTGTTTTAAGAAGACGAAAAAGTGAAGTCGTGAGTAGCGCTGTGTCCCGTCCTTCTTTGCCTGTCATTGTTGTTCATTTGTGCTGTTTTGTTGCTGTATGCAATACTGATAGCATGCGTTGCCTTTCTGCAAATAAGGTTTACTGCGCAGGTAGCAGAAGATCATGGAAGAAAACTTTGGGGTTTAGCAAAGTTCAAGTTTCTGACACAACATCATATTTTCTGTATCACGTTCAATGCCTTATAAGTTTCTTTTCCTGTATGTTTTCGTTAACATATTACTTACACACACACCAAACAAAATGCCGCAGACAACATTGTAGCAAAGTAGAGAGCTGGGCTGGCTGGTGGACGTTAAACATGGTGTAGGTGTAACAGTTGCGCAGCAGCGAGTTAAGGAAAAAAACACTACACAGGGCAAGCGACTAACTAAATGTTTGTTAGTGGAAACAAAACAGAAAAACATAAAAAGGCACATTCAACCGCATGCGCCACCCAAACTGTCTCGCTACCGTGGAGCTGTCTATCAACGCATACTTGCCCCCCCCCCCCCCCTCATAGTCCGAAAAAGGTTTTTTTTTCCTCCAATAACGTCACCGATGGCTTACTGACACATTGAGCTCCGTAATTAACAATGTGGAAGGCCTCTACCACCTCTCTCGTCAACTTATTTCGGTGCTTTCCTAACGATAGTCGTCTCATCAAAGAAAGGTTTGCACTTGCAAGTCCACATTGCACCGATAGATGCCCACAGACTGTAGCTCTCAAAAACAGTTGTGCTCCCTGAGCTGTCGTTTAAGCACCTACCGGTTTGTCTAGCACAGACCTGGCCACACGAGAACGGTATCCTGTAAACAACGCCCGAAGTACAAGTCACCAACGGTTTGGCATGCTCTCTGCTACAACTGTTTTTCGGTAACCCCTCTGCCTTCGAGTGGACCCTCGAACAAACTTGGCTCATTCACTGGGTGGCAGAAAACAATCGCGATGCCATACCGACGAAAACCACAACCAAGTTTTCCGGTTGTGGGAGCTTGATATCGAAGCCCCCTTGTGACGAGACAGTTTGGGTGGCGCATGTGTGGTTGAGCCTGCCTGTTTTTTTTTTTTCCCTTTTTTCACAAGTAAACATTTGAGGCGCGAGTTGTGTGTTCCTTTTCTCAATCCTCATTGTTGCGCGCTGTCACACCTACACCATGTTTAACACTAAAACAAAGCACGCAGCTTTCACTTTCCCTCTCCACCCTCTGAAAAAGGAAAACGTTTACATATTTGGTTGATAGTCTTCGTTCATGCATAGACGTCTGCAGTATTGTACCGTAGGGAAAAAAATTGAGGTCAATCTTCTAATAGGAAACGACACCTTTTCTTTTCATACCTCTAGCGATAAGGCGAAGGTCATTATGCAACCCTCTCCACAGGAGGGTATGCACTTAGGCTAGATGGTGATTCATTTTTGGTGCTTTTCACCCTCTAAAAAAACCCTCTCCAGTTGAGGGCAATGAAGAGTTCAGAGAACGCGCGGCGGGGGGAGCATCTGTTTGCCATAGTAATCCAAGGTCGCGGCGAAAACAGCGACAGTGGACCCGTGTCTGACCTCAAACCACACAGTTACAAGATTAGGCGCCTCGTGTCTGCCGGAACGCTTCGCTTGCCGGACTGACAACCTCGCTGCTTATCCACGGTCTCGATGGGTCTTCAGGACAGTCCCGGTTCTTCCTGATGCATGTAGACACAGCGCTGCTCAAGAAAAAGATATTCAAGATGTTTTGGGGTACGTCTTTTCAACATATTCCGTTAGAGTGTTTTTTGTGGCATGTTTATTTAAAAATGTTGCGTGTTTGTATCAGTTTGAAGCGGTCAGAGTGACGTTCAGAGTGCCCTGTGATTGCTGGGGTGGTTGCGAGTCATCCTACTAATACAAGATAGTTTCTTCGACTCGGTAATTTTTTTCGCTTATTTGAACAACTTTACTGTGTGCTTTCAGACGAAGGCATGGAGATGGAGGACGCTCTGGTTTCGCCTTCGGAGAAATTAGCCGCCTCGCCGCAGAACAGGCGATTCAAATCAGCACTAACGCAGACCAGGGACTCCTTCCACCTCACAGAGTGCCGGTAGGTTGTTTTCTACAATAATTTATGGTTTCGCAGTGCATCTCCGGGTCTGTTTTGTGTAGAGTCGTTGAAGCTCCGGTAAATGTATTGAGAGCATGGTTCGTGCATTTCGCCTCTAAATGTAGCGCAAAAAAGTAATCAAGGTACCTTGTGCAGCGCGTCCAACCGTCGCTAGCTTGTTATACGGAACCAAGGAACCGGGAATGTTTTAATTACTAACGCAGTTGTACGAGAATCACCCTGCATGCGATCGATTCTCCTCAGTTATAGTGGCAGGACATGGCAAGGTACTTATCATCACTGTTGTGTTTTGGCCACATCTAAAGTCACTGGACGTCCCAGCCGAATTCGTGCAAACCTAGCCCCTGTGCTAAGACGAGCGACACGTGCGAAGACGAGGTTTCACTACTCACCGCCTGATGACGTTCTGACTTCACGCCGCTCTGTTAGCGCCGGAGTAGCGCAGACGTTTCCCTTGAGGCGAATCTGGCTTCTGCACGCGTGCAGGCAGGATTTCTTGTCAACTGCGCTGTGGAGTATCTTTCTTCAAACTGTCGCCTATCTGTTACAGATCAAGTTGCCCCCGAGGCCCTCAGCGTCCCTGATAAAGATGGACGGCCCAAGTGAAGGGGTAATGCATGCTACGCGCTGAGATCGGCGCTTCCAGGTTGGGTGTTGGGGACGAAGCTGATGTAACTGGCTACTTCTTTCTGCTTGCGTGCAGCTTTCACTGACTTCATGTGTTGTACATATTTACATAAAGTGATGCCCGGTTTAACGATTCCTCGGTTCCTTTCCATGCTTTCTACGATTATTATTATTTTTTATCATGACATCATTTAATATGCATTCGCCGAACGACACAAGCCCCAGGGAAGAATTCTGGGAACGTAGGCACACATGCTCGCCTCAACAGTATAAAATAATTAATGTAGATGATCAAACCGAGGCGTTTATAGCCACTGGTGGTTTCGTTTTTTTATCGCTTCTTTCTTTAAAATTGTTCTGGGACAGCCGTTATAGCACGCTGCACCGCTCTATGGTGTCGGAGTAATCTAGCGAAGGTCCACTGCTACCCCACTCCTACGGATGGTACCGGTATAATTATCTCCGTGAGAAACAGTGCCCTATTATAGGATATTCACCCAGGTTGAAGCACTGCCTTGCGGGAAGAGAAATTACCCTCCGACCGCATGAATTGGTATGGTCAAAGCCGCGATTCCCGCAGGTGTTATGTATCGTTACCTGCGCCATGGTGGGTTGAAGAACAAGCAAGGTAAATTACTAGTTTATCTCAGTGAAATAAGCATGTATTTTGTAGCGAACGTTTGCGTAGTCTTTAACGTTAAAACTCCTGTTTTATTTTTCGCAGTGACCTATATTACACCTATACATATATTCACATTTAACTATGACACATTAGTTACACCAGCCCTCTCAACTGTCATTCAGCCAACGATCGTTAGCATCCCCAACTGGCATTGAGCTGTTAAGTTGTCCGGGGTTACACGGCGCATGCTAACAACAAACCTGTTGAGATCCGCCTCACGGGACACAGTTGAAACAAAACCAAAACTGATGTCGCATAGCTTTATTTTTTTTATAAAATGATGCAAATGAATTACCTGCACACTTTTCATTCATTATAAACATTTAAAATAAAAATGAAATAAATGTTTCGTTTGTTTTTAAGAGCAAAGAAACGATTATCAGAACGTTTCACATGAATTCAAGCAAGGCAGCCATAACAAAAGTGTTGTCAGCACCGACATCACGTGGAGCGAAAGCTCGCACAGAACCCAGGATACAGTCCCAGGATACTGGGTTCAATTCCCGCCCCTGCCCGTTTCGATCTGCATGAGCATCGTACCCGGCGATGTGCAGTCGCTGTATACCTCAGAGTGTGCGAACCGGAACCGAACCGAACCGAAAACCGGAACAGAACCGTTATTTTTAGCCGAACCGGAACTGAACCGAACTGAAATCTTCGCCGCCATCTTGGAACTGAACCGGAACTGAACCGGAAAAAATATAACGGTAACCGGTTCAAAACGGTTCACGATTATTTTTTATTACAAAATTAGTGTTCGAGAAGAAAAAATTGGCAGTTTATTTCTATGTAGTGATCAAATTGCCTATGCGAAATGCAATGTATAAAACATTGTGGGTTTTCGCGGCGCTTTTTATTGACACCTGCGACTAATCATGTGTCACGGTGTCACATGACGTCATGGTGTCAAAATATGCGTGCCAAATAATGTCGTCACGTGGCCTTCGGCAATAGTCAGCGTCACGCACCGCGTCAAGTCGACTTAAATTGAGTTTGTCACTATAGCCCGTTGTAACTCAAGAAGGTAGGGCGAGGGAAAGGAATGCTGGGGTGAAGGCCAAGCCGAAGCTGGAGAAGAGGCGTTTCTCCTTTTTTTCTCCAGCGTTCCGTCTGCTGCTTCCTCCCCGGCCTCTTCCACGTTCGCCCTACTTTCTTAAATTGCAACGGACTATGATATGTATCAGCGTTGTTGACACCGTGACGTCACATGCCATCACCACTTCTACCGCAAGTCACGTGACATCTTGACGTTCTCCATCCTCATGAGCATGAGTCGAGTGCTTGGGTTCTTGACAATCAGCATCGCCAAACATTCGTGTTGGCTCGTGTTCATTCAAAGATGAGAATAGCTGAAATCTAACACCGGCTGTATACAATTGGCGTCAGATCCCATCGCCGCTTGTTCTAATAAAGTTTAGGAGGGAAAGCTGTTTTTTTCCTTTAGTTCTACTGCGTCTGCCATTGAGCAGAAAGGAAAACTAATGGGTGTTTTTTCAAGCTATCAATGTCAGGGATTAGCTCTTAGGGGTATTTACTGAAAGTGCAAAAACTGTTGCATGAACCATTTTACATGTGTACAACATTGGGGACAGCCAAATGTGGATATCGTTGTTGCTGAACTGTCTCGTGAAAGTTGCGCCCGAGAATAGACGCATTGAAGAAACTAAATATGGCTTAACTAATCTGACGATAAATAAAACTACAGGTCTGCACGGCAGGGATACCTGAAAAGAAAAATTCTAGTGACCTTAGGTCAGCCGCTAAAATTCTCACATTTTTTCATTAAACTTCACAGTTTTATGGGTGAAAAATAAAATAAATGAAGTATTACTGTTGACAAATGACACAAATATAATTTTCAATTAACACCCCCAAGCGGAGAAGGAGTCCCTCAGAAATAAAAGTATTCTCTGGAGGAGCATCGAAATGAAAAGAGGGACAGGGGGGGGGGGAGTTTTAAAAACATACTGTGTTGTAAAGGTTCCTCTGCTCCGCATCTTGAGCGCAGACCAGACAGCGTGATCCGGCAAAACTACTTCGTTTGCAAAATCACCCCTGCTAGAAAGCGCGTTTTCGTGGTGCCGAGACACTTGCGCCGTTCCTCACGACGCTGCACCAAGCAAGAATAATTTTGTTTGTGAATCCATTAGTTGCACTAAGCGCGAACCTTCTGCAGCAAGCGTTGTGCACCCCGAATCTGATTTTTCTAAGCAAAAATAAATCTCTGACCACTCGCATATAGTGCGATGATGTCACGTGCAAACCATGTTAAACAGTTCAGTTTTCTGGAAAATGTGATATTCTCAACACCATACTCGGTTTCACATTAAGTGTGAGCGTAGCAGAAGCTGCAAGAGAGAACTCCGGGCTTTCAGCGTTCTTGCCTAAGCGCGCGTGCTCCTGCAGTGCGAGCACTGGTCAGGACCACATGCTCGCGCTTGTTGCATCGGCTGCGTCTGGACTTGAAAAGGCGCTGCAAAGAGTTTCTGGCCACTTTTTCATTTAAATTTGCATTGAGTTCACTCTAACTAGCGAGAATACTCTAGCAACACATTAAACGTAAAGAAAAAGAAAAAGAAAAAGGTCTGACGTACTTTTTTAACATAATAGGCGAATTAAGTTCAGAATTTGGAGCACATTTTCTTTTGTTGATGACATACTTGGTCTGAACCAATAGAGAGAACGACATGTGGTAACAACCATTCGCGATCTTTCTAAATGTTAGGTGTAGAGCCAATAAATAAGCTACGCTTCAGAGTAACGATACTTGGCCATATTGTGGCTTAAAATCATGGTTGCCAGTTATCTGAAGGTTTATCTAAAATCACAGGACACATTTTTCCGTCCTCAACAAATGTTTAAACAGTTCGCGATAGGGAAAAACATATTAAATGAGCTTCCTAACAGCGAATCTAATGCTGAAAGAGTCGCACTTTTGGACCCTGACGATCGGCAGCTGCATCATGCTCTGCACAAGCACCAAAATGGCGGCGCACACAAAAATGTCGGGGAATAGGTGCCGATACTCTTAGTTGTACTTCTGTTTCAGCTTGGGTCCAGACGCAGCCGATGCTACAAGCACGAGCACCGGGCTTCCAGCGTCCCTGCCAAGCACGCGCGCTCGTGCAGTACAGGCACTGTTCAGGGCCACACGCTCGTGCTTGTAGCATCGGCTGCGTCTGGACCCAAGCTGAAACGAAGTATAGAGTTCCTGTATAGGATCCCTACGGGAGCCAGAGTTGCGCGTTTGATTCCACGTGCCGCGTGCCGCCCTCGCCGCTATTCGCCGAGATCCGATCACGTGAGGAGCCGGATCAAGTGTCGTGCAGCAAAGTAGACGTTGCACGCGCCCCGGCGTACGTTCCCCTGCTTTTGAGCGCGCCGCGCGCCTCGAACGCGCGGCGCCGCTATTCGCCGAATTCAGTCACGTGAGGAGCGGGATCAACATGCCGTGCAGGAAAGCCGGCGCTCCGGGTGTGAACGCGCAACTCTGGCTCCCGTAGGGAGCCTATAGACGCTTTACACACGCGCCAGATTGAGCCGCCATAGCCGACCTTCTCTTGTCTTACCGAGATGCCAAGCCACTGAAACGGACGTTTCCGAGCCTCCACACAGGCCTATGCTGGGAGAAGGACGTAGTAGCCCCTAAAGTGGCAATAACCTGCCCTGCTGTGGTAAGAATGAAGTGCAGCGAACGGAATAAGAGGAAACAAAAACTGAAGGGCGGTTATGGCGGCGCCCATGCACAGCTGCTGTAAAGCGTCTATACGGGAACTCTACTCTTAGCGCAGCTCATATAGTGGCTCTAGTTAGGGGGATCGGTGGCCGAGTGGGCTAGCGCACACCACCTCGGAGCACGTGGAGCGAAAGCTCGCGCTGCAGAACCCAGAGATCCTGGGCTCCAATCTCCACCCCTGCCCGTTTCGATCTGGATGAGCATCGTACCGGCGTGCGGTCGTGTACCACTCACCGCGTGGTGCACGTTAAAGACTACAGGCTGGCGGTTGTACTGCACTGGCTAAATTACTCATCTACAGTGAGTGACTCGTCAAATCTTTGAAGTGGCTGACTAACTACACGTTGTCTAAATGTCCCCCCCCCCAATTATTATTCCTAAATGTTGGAAATTATTATCCAATTATGAAGATGAGAACGCCCCACAAATTTACGGGTGTTCCAAGTAAAAATATTGAGTAGAGTCACGTGCTTGAAGGGATCAGACTTGCGTCTATTCAGCCAGTCCTTCCTCTAGAATTCTATGTCGTCATTATCTGACCCTCTGAGACCAATGTCATCACTGAGCGCTCGTGTATGACACTGACAGGCTGAGCCTTTCGCAAATACCGCTTAAAACGGATCCCCGACGTTAATGACCTATGAAACACGCGTTCGTTTTTCACCCCACGCAATAGAAGTCCCAGAAAAAAACTCAAGAAAAACGAGCAGCGTTCACCCCTCAACTCGCAGCCAGAACAAGCGGCCACGTGATCTGGAGCGGATTATATGCCGCCAATGTTGCTCATAGCCACGCGCTGGGGTTGGCAAAGCACAGGACACGCGCTGAGTTCCAGGCATTGTTATGGCTCGGCTATTGTCGTCGTTGCAGCGATTGGACACGGGCCACTACCCGAATGCTTCTCGAGCTAGTAATTATCACGAGCCCAAATCGAGTGCCCACGCAATGCTCGGGTCCAATCTATGAACCGCATTCAAATATCGTCATATGGGTGTACTGCGATCCCCACGTTACGTCATCAAATTTTGCAAAGGAGAGATTGAATGAAAATGATCGATTTTGTCCTTGAAATTACACCGCAACAAAGGAGTTTCGTGGCCAGTGGCGTTGCGTGTGAGTATCCTTGAGTCCCAGGTGTGCCAGTAAGCTCGTGTAAAGAGAAAAACATTCCAATTGAGTATCGTTGCACTGCTCCTTTAAGCTGAAACGAAGTACAGCAAAAGGGGATGTCCAAATTGTAAAGTTATGCAGTATGTATAGCAGTCTCGCGACGACATGCGGCAGCCTAATAAAATGTTAGGAGCGCGCATTACTGATAAAGCACAGGGTTGTAAAATGAGGCCCCAAAACAAGTGCAGGAAAAACCGAATATAACTTTAGCCTCCAGAGAATGTAAAATGTGAAGTTTCGAACTCGTGCAATCCGATGTCCAAATGTAAAATGAATTATACATATCTTGTCTGTTCTTCGCGATATTTATGTGTAATTAGGAACATCAATGCACGCATCTCTATTAGAGAAATACGGACCATAAGCAACCAAGTCCTGAACAGTTAGGAGTCCAGACGTTTCAAAACCGGTTGGGACCGTTCGGTATTTTAATCAGGGGCGACTATTTCAGCGTGAAGAGCTGCAGCTTCTTTTTTCCATCTACGGTGTGTCGTTTGCTTCCTTCACTTTTGGCCGCGAAAGTATTAACTGTCCCATGGATCGAACCGACGTCATCAGCTTTGAAACTGCACCAAACGGCGCCTTCCCCTGTCCCAATGTCGCGTGTAGCAGAAATCTGATGGATAGGTTCCCATTGGCTGGCGCGCGTCATCAAGGAACGAGGCTCCCATTGGCTCTCGTGCGGCGTAGTTCCAAAAAACGCCACCAGAGAAGCCCTCTCCATGGCGGCGCGGCGCACGCAGCGGCCCGGCCGCCGGTGCGGCGGTGCGGGCCTGACCGCAGAAGCCCGCTCGGGCAAACTCCGAAGAGGTTGCCACAGCCGAGCTCAGCGCGGAGAGGCCACTTTACAAAAGCGCGCGCTCGGTCGACGGCCAACGAAAGCGGGGCCGTTCACGCCACTACGCGGCAGACGAACTAATGGAGCAGAAGAACGGCATTCATGATTTTGTTTTCACAACTCATAAGAAGCGCTTAGGTGTCCTCGGACTTTTTGTTCTTAGTGCCGTAGTCCGTTGACATACGCCGATGGTTAAGGGGCTATCGACCTATTGTGCCCGACCTATTGAAACGTCGGGCTCCTGAATGTTTGGGACCTGGTTGGTGAAGGCCTCGAATTTCTTAGAATTGCGACCCAACCAGACGGAGTTCCGTCGAACGTGTTTGCGTTTAAAACCTGCAACGCTGTATACATCTATTTTTGCAGTAGAGGCGTCCGTGTGGGATTATTTAGAAGAATAACATGTAGTATCTCTCTTTCTGCACATTTCGTGTATTTGCCTTCAGATCTATAATGTGAGCATACAGTCCTTTTTGGCGTAGCCCGCGACCCCGTGTTTCACACTGCCGAACTGCGGAAAAGAAAGCGCGTTCCGCAGACTCAACAGATAAGCGTATATTCGGGTATCATCCTCCCGTGTTGGTCTCAAGCGGTTATGTGAACGGCATACAGTCAAATTTATTGATGACAATAAAAAATATTTCATTGCTGCCTGAAGATTTGACAACATAAATAAAGGGCCGATCACCCTGAAGATTTACATAATAAGTAAATGCACCCACAAATTATCTGAAATATGCTCTGCAAATATTTCCGGCGTTTTTATCCTCGATAAGCACGTCTATGGCTGATTTGTGAGAACCTTAAACAAATGTTTTATTTCGAAGCTGATTTAAATAACATATGTGTTCCTGAAACACATTCAACTTCTCAAACATCTAGAAGTATGATGCTCCTTTTATGTGATGAACAAGAATTTTATGTGTCTGTGGGCTGGACGAAAACGAAGTCCGCAGTGGCGCGTGGCGGAACTATGACGATTTCACACGCAGATTGTCAGAAAGTGACCAATTAAGTAGCTGCAATGTCGAGCAGAGTATAAAATACTACTTTGTTTTATTTAACACAAATATAAAAAATAGCAAGGGTGATGTTTATTTGCAAAAATGGATTGACCGGCATCTTGACAAGAACAAACCTGAAACGCAAAGCAATGTCGAAAATATTCACTTCGGTGTACGCGCTGTTTTAGGCCAGATTCGATCTGAGTACGAGGGTCACTTTTTCCTGCATGAATTCGCCTGCAGCACTCTGCTGCAGTATAAACACATGATCAGGGTGCCAAGCGTTGTGGTTGTCGTACAGTGTTCTTATTGCAAAGGCAGACTGAAAGGATTTTTTCCTTCAAAACTTCCCTGGAATTTTGCAAATACGATTGACTTTGGCTCAGTTGCGTCGTCACCACTAAGTATAATGTAGAACGCATGTTTAGCAAACTAAATTT
Organism: Ixodes ricinus; assembly: GCA_037355805.1. Classification (NCBI taxonomy): domain Eukaryota; kingdom Metazoa; phylum Arthropoda; class Arachnida; order Ixodida; family Ixodidae; genus Ixodes; species Ixodes ricinus. The sequence continues at coordinate 9,256 of JAZHYW010043747.1, read as the reverse complement.
CGCGAAATATGGGCGGCGAGAGATGTTCTACTTTTGTGATTTGGCGCACTGTATGATGAATTCTTAAGTTCGAGAGCACAGCAAGATTCAGCTCATCTTTCAATACTGGGACGCGAAGTTGTGGCGTTAACGAGCATTTCAGGCAACGCTTGCGCAAACTGATAACCTGTGGGTTCAGAGCAAAATATATGCGACTGTGTAAAAAAGAACAAGATGTTGAGTGCATATTTTGTTGTTCTAGCTTTTCTTTTACTGTTTTTTAAGTCAAATAACATAATTTTGCCATCTTACCGATGGTAGGAACATATGGATACTCTCGTTTCGCTGGTAGAAATAGTGCCTATCTGCCAAAAGCGCGTGAAAGTGTAGTCTAAGATTTGTGGTTCAAGCTGAGTTCAGCCGGTTCTGAACCGGTTCGAACCGTTATTTTTTGCTCCCCGGAACTGAACCGGAACTGAACCGAAATCGGTGAACCCGAGCCGGAACCGAACCGATAAAAATTTCGGTTCCCGACACCCTGGTATCACTACTGCGTGGTGCACGTTAAAGACCCCAGGCTAGCGGTTTGCTACTGCACTGGCTAAATTGCTCATCTACAGCTGGGAGACTCGTCGCCCTTGGAGGCAGACCAAGTTCTAGGCTGTATAAACATACACACAACCCAATTTTTTCAGCACCGACATCACAATTCCCGCCCTCGCAAAGCTTTGGCTTCCGCGACGCGACATGATCGTTCTATACTTCGTTTCAGCTTATGTCCGAGCGCGGCCGATGTAGTGAGGTGAAGGGCCAATCAACCAGTGAAAGAGGCACAACGTCATGGCGTGCATCTCTGCAGTTGATAGGACTAGCCGGTATTCGCCGTCTCTCTGTGCGTGCTCCTCAACCGGCTTCTCCTATCAAGCGGAGAGAGCACGCCATGACGTTGCACTTTTTGCGCTGTTTTGGTCGGCCCTTCGGTTCATAACATCGGCCGCGCTCGGACCTAAGGTAAAACAAAGTATAGCCGGAGCTTTGACCACTAATCAAACCCCTTCCTACAATATTTGCTGCTTCAATACTTTCTAGATACATCCCCCATTCTTACGCAACAGTAGGTGCTTCGCTGGCGCTCGCAACCTTTAGCTCTATTGGGTTAACCATCATCAGTTAACTGAGGAAGGCCAGCTCAGTTGAACTCAATAATCGTCAGCGGCTCATCAATGACAGTTAATAGACCATTTGCTGTCTTACCCAAGCATCAAGGAGAATGCAGGGATTGGTGTTCCACGCGCCGCACGTGCTGGCCTCAGCAGTAGTAAATTTTCTAAAGCAAATACCTAAAACAAATGGCATCTTGCACGCGCGTTCGTCAATGCTTTCGTTTGGTTATTTACTTCGAATCTTTTATACAGGAAAGGCGTGCGCGTGTGGCGCGTGGAACACCAATCCCTGCATTCTCCTTGATGCTTGGGCAAGACAGCAAATGGTCATATGGCGCCATGACATTTAAGAGCACCAGTGTAACTTAGAGTAGTTAGAGTCAGCACACCTTATGACACTTTGTCTAACGTGCTTATTTCTCTGCGAGGCCCGTAATGATTCCCTCCGTCCACAATGGGGATGGAGACAAACCATCTCCAATAACGGCACAGAGCACGGGGAAGAGTACAAAGCACGAGTTTTTAGCAGTTGAACCCATTGCGCGCGCGCTGCGTTTGCGCTTCCCGTGGCTTCGGCCTCGCGTCCGTAGCATTTGCTTTGCTCCGAGTAAGTGTAAAACAAAGCGTGTATCTTTTCTTTTCACCACACGTATGTACTCACAAACCCTGGCATTTCGACGACGGAGCCATAGAGTGCCCGGTCGCAGATTTGGAGCGCGAGGATCTGGTAGCACACAGCACCAAAGAGCCATTCCTCGGGGAACATGAACGTCAGCGCACAGCTTTTGCAGCGGCGAGGCCCCGGAACAAACTCGTTCGCTCGGGAGAAGTGTGCATTCGGCGTCTCGCCGCAGCGGGGCGCCAGTCACGTGGCACTCCTCTCCCATTCTTTGTCTACCGCTACACCTTTTCCATTTCGGCGGCCATTTCTCGTGGTGATCTGCCAGGCTTTGTCAGTATATAGGAGGCTACGGCCGTGCCGATCGAATCTCCTGGCGACGGGTCTGATGTCACGCCGCCGCGGTGGCAGTGCTGTCGGCTCGCCTCATGCGCACGACTCACGCGAATCTGGTTTCTGGGGACGCGCAGTTCCCACACCTGGTGTGAGCAAGCGTGGACTTGTTTGCAAACATCACGTTGGCGTACTGGATTCTAGTCTCACTAAAGGCGCATTTACACAGCAGAAAGACGCACGTCGTGGGGTAAATTTTGTGCTTATTTTTGTATTGAAAAAAGTCGCGCGCCGAGGAGACGACGCCTCGGAACCCAATTTTTCCCTCGACGGGCGCGCTTGAGCCAATCAGCGAGCGTCCGGACGTGACGTGTCGCCCTTTCCCGGTTAGTAGGACATGTTTTCGCTGTTTTCTATTTTCGACCCACAATGAAGGCGAAAAGACAGAAGGGTCAGGGGATTCGTGCACTCGCCAAACGTGGCTGGAAGCATTTCAGCGTGGAAATAAGCAAGCCGATTAGAACATCTGACTGTGAGCAGTTTTTTATGTGCGTGTACGACGCCGTGAAACTAGTCTTCATCATTTGCGCGAAAGCTGCCACCGAAGTTCGCGGTGTGTTCCTACCTCCGACTGTGCGGGAGCGATCACCCCCAATCTGTTGTGTAGTCTTTGTGTGCACCCATCACTACGGAATACAACAGTTCTCCATCGAAAACACTCTCGCACAAGCTGCGTGCAGTACTAAAGGTACGGACGCGAAGGCTCTGGGACGCGCCGGTGTGGCACCGTGCTTTGTTTGCTCAAAAACGCGACAAAAGAGCACCTTCTGAAGCTGCCCACTCGAGTCCGTGCCTTTCGCCAATGCTGCATATAACCGGGGTGTAAAGGTATATGTAATCATCGCCGTTGTCCATTCAGTGAAGAACAATATGCCGCTCGTGTACTACAAAGTTGGCATGTGTTCGTTGAGAACACCTCAGATTGGATACATTCTGCATTGTTGCATGCCTAAGACAGCTATAAACCCATAAAAGAGCATGGGGCTAGCAAACCTGATCCGCGGTTGAAGTCCCGGCTGCCCCAAATATGTTTTTTTCGGTTTGTTCATCGTTCTGAAATTCGATTTCCTTTGACTCAATATTATTAGAGCGGTTAGCGATTTGTGTGCTTTGTATACATCTCTAAACTATATAGGTTTCAGATTAACACTTTCTGTCAATACGTGTCCCCGTTTTTACTTCCGGCATGACCTACATTAACATTCACACCAATATAAACCTCAAGAATTATTTGTGTTCTATGGCCCCGTTCATGATTAGCGCCCCTGACCACCGTGCTCCTGACTTTAACTATGAGGTAGAATGTTGCCTCGTACAGATAGTAGAAAATGAGTTTTGTGTCGGAAATAAACGACCTTATGTGTCATAAAAGCACACGAAGGCCAAGGCCTCCCGTGAGATAACTGCAGCCGTTGGCTTCGACTAGGTTAAGTAACCCGCAGGTACTTACCATCGCAGCGGTACTTACCCTACCGTTCCTATGGTGGCTTTCGCGACACGCGGCGCCATAGGAGCGGCAAGGCGGACGACGGCAAGCGAGCTCAAGTGGCGGTAGCAGCCATATAGCAAACGAAGTAAACAACGCGGTGCACGAGAGGGCGCAGGCGCGAATGCGCTGTGGGTCCTTTTTCTCTGTTGTCCTTCTTTATTGCGCGCTTTTTAATCATCATCAACCCCTACCAACTAGCCCAGCTTTCAACCCTCGAGGACAGGTTCGTCGGTGAGTGTTGTTCGCTGGTGGGACTGCCGCGCCGCGCTCTCGGCGATACGAATCAGACGACAAACGACAACTGCTCTGTCGTCGATCGTTTGTCGGCGTTTGTCGGTCACGTCCGTCGCTATACAGTGGGACAGTATCAATGACACACAACTTTACCTCGTGCCCACACAAAAATCGGCGTTTGTTGCTCTATAGTTGGACGAGGCAACGCACTTTGTGCTTACAAGGACCGCCACTCTTTTGAAGTGCCGACTGCGTGCGAGTTCGAGTTTTAAAAAAAGCAAATGGCTGCGCAGAGCAGCGCAATGACCTGAAACCGCACCTCGTATACACGCGAAATGCGCTTCGTCACGCATGCTGGCTGTCGCAACTCGTAAAAGAACCGAGAGACTTTAACAACAGCCGATGTTTAGCGCCACCAGGTTCAATACCACTCCCTGCGGCCGCTCCGACAACTCTCGTTTCCACCGGCAAAAGAGAGCTAAAGCTACTCGGCGGGCCGCTCCCTTCGAAGCGCGGGAATCCAAATTGAGTGGCCGAGACCGGGTTCATAACGCGCGAGTGCTCGTCCTTATTCCGCTCTTAGGCAGAAAGAGCCGTGGCAGGGTGGATCGGCTACATATATTTTGTTTCTTTTCCGCGCATCCTAAAACTTGGTGACGTCTCCGTCCCTCTTATTGATCGCATCCTTCGTGTCATCGCGCTGGCCATTTCCCGGCCCATTACTTACCCCTACGGCGGAGCCGCGTACTTTTATGGCGTGTCGTTCGAGGTCTGCAGTTTGAAGGCTATGGCCGAACTGCGTCTCGCCTCGTACGATGGACCGCACCGGACGCTACGAGCCAACCAAGCGCCGTGAACGTGATCACGTGACAACACGCACCACCGCGCGTCGCTGTGCCCCTCCCGAAGGGTCACGTGACAGTCCCGGGGAATTCGATTGGCTTGGAAAGCTCGTCGCGTCCTCTGCGGTCCGTCGTGAGCTGAAACGAAGAATATGAGCTCGAGGGCTGCAGTTTGAGGAAAGGCTTTCGCGCCTATCAGAGTAGAGTACTTATGTATAAACCTGAAAAAAAAAAAAGGAACACGAACCATAAAAAGGAACTGAACTTTTTTAATCAGCAACGTTTCGAGCGGCGATTTATGTACCGCCGACCACCATAGTTAGCAACACCGCTTCTAAATCACCTCGTTGTATTTACAAAGTTCCCTTCTTTTTTTTTTTTTTGTTATGCCGGAGAAAGGCAGCATTGCCGGCACTCGTTTTCACCTAAAGAACCGTTAAAAAAAAGAGGCCGGCTCCTTTCAGGATTTTGACTAATTTGCATCTTCCATCTGTCGAATTAAGCTATATGTAGGTGCATATTAGATTAGTTTTCTGTCTTTATCGATACATTTCCACGTTTCAGGCGCTGAAAGCATTCCTTCTTCCTTCAACAACCAAATCTTGAACGAATTATTTAGCACAGCTCAAAAATAATGGGCAAAACGTCATTGCTTTTCTTCTTGATGTGACAACAAGTATCGCATAATCAAAACCTCTGGACTAGAATTTTGACGTCATCATAGCGCGATGGAGACAACACGCAACTTGGATACGCTGGGTCAGCTTTCCTTTAAGTCCAGTCGATGCATCGAACGACGCTCGCGGCGCAGGGTTCAATTGCTGAGTTGGCGCCATCGAACTGCGGTGACGTTCCACGGAGGAAGAGCAGGTTGGTCCCAGGCCTCGATTATTCTAAGTTCTGTCTCGAGCAGGGACTCTAAAAATCAACTCTGTCCCAAGCCGTGGTTACACAATCTTTGCAAAATCATGAACCGTACTACACCTCTTGGAGTATTATGCTCTTGGCAATATGAGTTGGCGTTAGGAACTGTAAAAAAGTAGGTATTGTTCAAACATTTTTTTAATGCGAAAGCATCAACTGTCCCATGGAACGAAGCCGGCGTTGTCTGTAGTGAAGTCACTGGATCTGGGAGAGTACTGCCATTGTCTTCCACCTGCTAGCCGGACACGAAACGAATACCAACATATAGACGAGAAAACCTCTCAAGGTGATTGCTCATCGCTGTCGGTTGCCATGGTGATCGTCATTTTGGACCCTTTGAAAGCTTTCGAAGCTCCGAAATGGTCGTTAAAACCAGTCGCACCAAGATTGCTTGTACAGCATCATCGTATTGAAAGCGCTTCTCGGCCAATACGAGCGTCTTTGAGTACGTGGTTAAAATTGCGCGCAAACAGAAAGGAACAGTGAAGAGGGAAGAGAGAAGAGACAAGCGCAAACTCACAACTCGATGTATTGAAGAAGAAAGAAGAACAGCCCGCGCTGTCAGCTCGAGCCGAGGCCACACTCGCACGGGGGCGCCCGAGCACGCGGAGGATACACACTCTCAACCACACTCAAACGGATGTAAAAAGGCCATTTCCGTTGTCAGTTAGAGGGACGATGCCAACAATTTTTGTACTTTGCGCAAATTCTACCGCTTAGAACGGATCCCTGACGTTAATGACCTATGAAACACGCGTTCGTTTTTCACCCCACGTAATAGAAGTCCCAGAAAAATATTAAAGAAAACGAGCAGCGTTCACCCCCTCAACTCGCAGCCAGAACAAGCGGCCACGTGATCTGGAGCCGATTATATGCCGCCAATGTTGATCATAGCCACGCGCTGGGGTTGGCAAAGCACAGGACACGCGCTGAGTTCCAGACATTGTTATGGCTCGGCTATTGTCGTCGTTGCAGCGATTGGACACGGTCCACTACCCGAATGCTTCTCGAGCTAGTAATTATCACGAGCCCAAATCGAGTGTCCACGCAATGCTCGGGTCCAATCTATGAGCCGCATTCAAATATCGTCACTGGAGGGTACTGCGATCCCCACGTTACGTCATCAAATTTTGCAAAGGAGAGATTGAATGAAAATGATCGCTTTTGTCCTTGAAATTACACCGCAACAAAGGAGTTTCTCGGCCAGTGGCGTTGCGTGTGAGTATCCTTGAGTCCCACTAGTGCCAGTAAGCTCGTGTAAAGTGAAAAACATTCCAATTGAATATCGTTGCACTGCTCCTTTAAAGCCACAGAACGATGGCTGACGCAACGCTCGCCTAGGCGGAGTATAGTAAAAGCTTCAAAACTTTCCCTGGTATGTTTTCGTCAGAATCTGCCAATTATCCGAGGTTTTTGTAAAGAAGGTGTACACTTACACGCTTGACAATGCAGAGGTAGGTGACCCCCACCGTGGAATTTACAGAAAGATTGTGCTCCTTAACCGGTCATTAATACACCGTCCTGTCTGTCCTACGTAGGATCTGCCACAGGAAGAGAATGCTATAAACCACTCTGGTTGAACAGGGCCCGTAAGGGCGGACGGTGTTTTGTGAGGCACCTGTGTTTTTTAATATTTTCGACTTTTGCTCGAACTTTAGAACAACTTTTGACCCATTTTTAGGGGGGCTGACATCACTAAGGGGACTCCGTACCTATTGGCTACCTGTTTGAGATTGTGAGAAATTCTGTGTATATACGGAACCACCACCACACTTTTTTTGTCGACATTAGGCCTGGTTCACACTTGCGAATCGGCGGGCGAGTCTGCAAGAATTCGGCCGCCGGGCGTAGCGTCCACTGTGCATTGCCGCGGCCGATTCCGCTTCGGCGGCAGCGGATTAGCTGTAGCGTGAACCGGGCCTTACGTGCAGCTTTTTCACATCCTTTTACTTTTTTTTATCAGAGTTCCTACCACCTCATTTAGCACCTGCGTTGGGAACCCAGACGCTGTAAGCCTCTCAATTTGATCATTAAAACTGCTTTTGATGGTGTGGAGGCATGACTTCTTTAAGGCTGAAGTAAGGCAGGAAAGAGCTATGCCTCTTTTAATGCGAATAGCATTCTTTGGATACTTCACGCACTTTTCGTCTATGTATCTATCCATCTATCTATCTATCTGGCTATCTAACCTCTTACGCCGCGGGTCGATAAATAAATAAAAAAGACCGGCGCCGGCTGGAGTTCGAACCGTTGACCCTTTGATCAGCAGGCAGACGCGCTAACCACAGAGCTATGGAGGCAGTCATTCAACGCACTCTAAAGGGTTGTTTATATCTTTACCATAGGACGCGCTTTGCAGCGCTGTCACCGCTACCGGTGCGCGCGCGTTCCATGCACGAGTGAGCACGGCCGCTAGCTCACCCCCTCTCCCGCGCTCGGGAGAGGGTGATGTAGCGGCCGCGCATCAGCCTCACTAAAGTCACTGGATCCTGGGAAAGTAACGCCAAGCTCCCCGTGTGGTCGCCATCTTGGTCCGTGAAATGAGCAATTTCTCCTTGACCCCCGTTCTTGGTGAGCCGATCTAGATTCGCTGGTGACGGGTAGCTTTATAGGGAGGTTTCTTTGTATACTGAGATTTTGCTATCAGTATCCACACACTGGCGAAACAAGCGTTCACCTTCGTACCCCCACTAGATGTTGTGTCGGTGCTTGGAGGCACTGAAAAATAAATTTACTGTCTTGAAATACGCTAGAAGAACAATATAATTGTAAGAGATCCATGGAGATGGCCATGATTGATAAGTTGATCGCATACAAAGTGCCAAAGACTCTTATATTGACGAGGAACGCTTCCAGTACGATGGTGCTCCATGGTGATCTTGGCGCGACTGGTTTAGAACGGCCCCCTGGAAGCTTCGAAGATTTAAATGGACCAAGATGGCGATTTCCATGGCAACGTAGACCGATTAGCCAATCGCCTTGCGAGGTTTGGGTCGTCTGTACGTTAGTATCCGTTTGTGTCCGGCTAGCAGATCCGGAAGGCAATGGCGCTACTTTCCCAGGATCCAGTGACTTTAAGCCTCACGAGAGCGGAATGAGCCCTCGTGCATGGAACGCGCGCGCACCGGTAGCTGTGACAGCGCTTGTAAAGCGCGGCCTATGGTAAAGATATAAACAACCGTTTAGAGTACCGTTGGTTGAGACTAGCTGAGACGCCAGAAAGTCTGGTCGGTACCATGTTGAGTGTTTGTGCGTATGGCGCGTGCTTTGTTCGCCTTCCTAAGTGACACAAACGCACGTGCTGGGCTGCGGAGATCGTGCGCACGGCTGTGAAAGTGTCAACAAATTTAGAATCGCCTCAAGAGTGGGCTGGCGTATCTAGAGTGTGCCGGCCACCTGACGAACGCGCATAACTCCGCACCGTTTGATGCTATTCGCATTAACGTAGATAATCATTCCCAAAGGATGGGTTCTGCTGATTTTTTACGACTTTAGAGTGCGAGGACGTATAGTCGACCATGCCATTAAGACGGTCATAGTGTCTATGCCAGTTCTTTACGTGTTTAGGTATGTAGATGATTTCCTCCTGGTGTACCAAAAGACATTGGACAAA
>JAZHYW010043744.1:0-17663 GCA_037355805.1 Ixodes ricinus | reverse complement strand
CGTCGGCTCATAGAGAAATTTTGTCTACCTTTTGTACCTTGATCCAGGAAACGTCACGTGCTCAAACGTTCGCATTTTATCACCACCGCTAGCGTCACTCCCTCACAGAGTTTTAACTTTCTTGCAATGCGTAGTTCATTTATACGGGAAAACAACAACAACAACAACAACAACAACGAAAAAACGGGCTTCGGCTTCATTTTGTCGATCAGACCCATTAGATCACCGATAGCCACGGCGCGTGTTCGGCCGACCGCGAAGCATACCCTAAAGTGCAAGGGTCATCCGACGTAATTACATAGCGAGCTTATCTATACTTCGTTTTTGGAAGTACCGCCGACGGCCAACCCGATAGAACCGCTAGAGTGAGCAGCACCCGCGCCAGAACATGACGAAGCGTTTCACAGCGGTCGACACGGTCGATGTAAGATCGCAACGTCAGCGCTTCGACGCCATTCGCCTGGGGCGCCTCACAAAACACTGGCCCAGGTTTTCTTTTTAGCGAAGACTATATAAGCATCGGACAGAAACAAAAATTGATGCCGTTTAACTCCTCGAGGGAGCTAGCGTTTAGGTTTATTAATTTTTTAACTAGCTTATTGAATAACGTTTTTAGTTGGTGAAATAAACGTACAGAGTTTCGACTGAAAACTACCCGGGCATTAAGAAGACAAAAAAAAGAAACTAAATCAATCAATTTGAGAAACAATTCACAGCTCGTGTGGTTCACTTTTCGGGTATCTGAAAATGGATTCAACAAACCGCGCCGGAGCGGTTTGTTCGTTTTATATTTGTTGCCATCCGCATTTCCACACCATCATGCGTTGCGCCAAGAGCACAAACGCTAAATTTCGCGCACCGTCACGATTCCCACGCCCTGCACCTTTTTTTCTTCAAATATTTACTGATCTAGTGGTTTTCGTTGACGCACAAAAAGGTTTCGAATCGAAAGCCTGCGTTTATTTTTTTTACTAGTAATCGGATAATTACGCGAAAAACTCATTAGGGACCTAATTATCCAAAACACTATGTGCCTGCCTAAATAGGTCCCTCGACGGTTGCCCCCCACACGGCGTCGATGTGTACTTGCGCTTTGCGATACGTAGTTCGCGCGCGAAACCTTCGGCCGGCGTTTCGCGAAACACCTTGTATTTTATTTTGCTTTTCACGCGTGCGTTCCCCCTCGCGGGTAATTAAATATTAACGCATCAAAAGAAGAAGAAGAAAAAAAAAAAGAAACGAGAAATCTGGGGATTTTGTGTTCAGGTTGAGTTCGAAGCGTAAAGCCGGGGTCACACTGATTACACATCATACAAAAGACAGTGTGCAAACAGATTCCAATGCGAGTCACTATACGAGATCGATCCGCGTGCTTCGAATGCCGCATTGCAATGAGTTCAAGGAGGAAAGTTGACACGCGGCATTCGAACCACGGATATTGCGATGACTCGTGTTGGCAGGCTGTCTTTTGTAGGATGTATATATGAGCAGTGTGACGCCAGCTTTGAGATAGTGAAGGTAAAAAAGAAAAGAAAGAAAGAAAGTGAGACCGAACAACAGTAAAGAAATGAGGAAGATTGCTCTTAAGAAGCCAGCAGGGCAAACATTTCAGTTTTTCCAGGTAAATTCGACGCGCAACAATATTTAGCGGAGAATGTTTCCCCCATTTTTCTTGTTTATCCGGAATAAGAAAGATCTTTTTAGGTATTTCCCTCGAACGCTTTGCGAAAAACGTATGCCAATATCATTGTTTCCGGAAACGCGGGCAAAATCGCTCATGCGAAAATATACGCATCGCACAAAAGAAAAAGAAAAAAAGGTTGATGTTTTAGTTGTTTGTGTCAAAGGGCCCACCAAAGCAAATTATTAGCTTTCAATACGCAACGTGCGTGCGCCGCCGCCACGCATCGCACTTAAAGGTGCGCCTTCACACTGGCATCGATGTCAAAAAGGCAAGCCTCATGCGACAGCCCGGAAGCTTTCTTATAGCCTCTGCCAAGTATCTAGAAAGAAGAAGAAGCATTTTTCTTTCGGAACGCTGTAAAATGATGCGCCTGCCTTATATCATCGTAACGTGGGTGTAGTTGGTAGTTTTCGATGATGCCCAGCATGATTCCAATTGAAACCGCGTTTCAGACGGTCTTTGTTATGATTAGGGTTCCGCGTTTTCGGTTTCTATTTTTCAAAATTCGGCGTACTTTTTTCGGTGTTTATTTTAAGATTCAATTTTCGGTGTTTTCGGTGTATATTTATGCCCACAAAAGTTTACCGTTTTTTTTTCCGGTGAATATGAAAGAAACACCATCGGACACCGGATAAGATTATCCTTGTAACTCTGATATTTGTGATCCCTCAAAGCAATAACGGCACATATACATTGAAAAACATCAACAATTGTAAAAAAAAACTAAAAATAAACTAGAAGTACAAACAAGTCAGTGCCCCAAAAACATGGAACTTCACCTTCTGTACATCAGGATTACGTGATCTTATCATACTAAACACATTTGTATACTTTCCCAGGTTCTCCGTTGATCCACGCTCATTCTTTCCTGTTAATGACCCTGGGTTTCGTGAATGCCCTCTCAACGTTAACACTGGGCACTGACAGGCTGAGGAGATGAAGCGCTGCCTGAGCCAAAATCGGCCAATCAACCAAATGTGACTACCAAAAGAGACACGGTGCGACGTTTTGAAGCACAACATATTTCGTGTACTCACTAAACTCTGGCTGCAGATCTTGCATGAAGCTAAAAACCTTATACAAGCCCACACACGAACTTTTTTTTTTTTTAGGACCAGGAACTTGACACACTAAGCCCGATCACAGAAAGGACACAGATGTCCCACGAAGGACAACCCAAGACCTCTTTTGTTGCATGTTGAACCTTGAAAGAGGGCAATCACAAAGAGGTCACGCAATGTCAAACCTTGCAACGCCCTCTCTCTCCTCCCTCCCTCCCCCGCCCATCTCGACGCGACCCTAAATTACTGACCATTTTCGGCTAAAACAGAATTTTAGAGAATGGATTCGGCTTACTTTTATCGGTTTTTATCGGTTTAAACCGAAAACGCCGAACCTAAAAACTGACCTTTTTTCGGTTAAAACCGAATTTCCGAAAATGGATTCGGCGTACTTTTATCGGTTTTTATCGGTTTAAACCGAAAACTCCGAACCCTAGTTATGATGTATGAACAGCGTGACCCCCGGATTTAGAGGGTACATACACACTTACAAACACTAATGAAAGCTTGCACGTTCGAGGAACTCCGTATAATTTTCTAATGGCAATTTTCACGCGGCACGTGTTATGAGAGGCGGCGAATTAACGTCCTTACTTGATTACTTGAATCATGTGTAGACCCATCTCGACGCAGCAGTGAGCGTGATCGGGTCGCACGTGGGGCAGGCCGCTGACGCAATAGTAACAGTCACCCAGGAGCTTGATCCGCAGGCAGTGATTTTCCTGAAACAGGCCAAAGCGACACCACAGTCACCAGAGTCAACCAGAATTAGTGCACTGAATTCCGGACCCGAGAACGTCTCGCTCGGAGTTAAGGCTGGGCCACACAGCTCATACGTCGTACAAAAGTCTGTCTGCAAATACGAGTCACCTCAATATCTAAGGTTCGAATGCCGCGCGCCAAGCTTTCGCTAACTCGTTGCCATGCGGCATTCGAAGCACAGATCATCGCAGTGACTCGGGTTTGAATCTGTACGCAGGATGTCTTTTTGTATGATGTACGTATAAGTTACCACGACGCGATCACGTAAAGAGGTCACGTCATGCGACCACGCCATGCGGCATGGTAACGTAAACCAGGTGACTTCATCGTGTCACGTGATACCGCGACGTGACGTGTTATGTGGTTTCAGATCTACGCCTAGTTTGTGACTTTACATCTTTTTTTATAACAGCTCTGAGCTAAAAAACACACAAAAGAATTTTTTTTGTGGAAACATGTTTGCCAACTAGCGATATTTCGGAGATGGCGCGGATTGCCAAAAACTTTCAGCCTTTCCACTCTGGTGAAGAAGGAAGACCAGCGAAGCTGTACTATGGTGGGAATGAAGTAATGGCCGGCCGCAAGTCGGCAAGCCAGAATGGAAAGGCTAGGATCGAAGGTTGCCGCCATCTATGAGCGACGGCGGCAACCGGACATATGGCAAGCCGGTTGTCTGGTTACCGCCGTCGCTAATAGATGGCGGTAGCTGTCCAGAGTTTTGTGTCGAAATTTGTTTGCTTACGGGCACGATACTGGGAAACTAGCCCTTAACAGCTCCGCTGTAAAACAAACATTTTTGCTTTGTTTGCGTAAAAATTCGGTGTTTATCGCGGACAACATGCTGTGGAATTTAAGTAGAAGTAAAGAATACGCGTGCTGGGCGGATGAGGCACTTCAAGATAAGCAAGCACTCACCGTGCGCCCATAGCTTTAGACTGTGTAGCCACAGTATAGTGGCCGTCAAAGGGAAGCTCCAAACTTCGTTCTTTAATGGAATTCATTAAACAACAATATCAACAAAATCAAGCAACTTCAACTTTGTGAATTGAAGGCGGCGCACACGAGACGATTCGTGGAAATAAATACATTAATTCTATGCCTGTTTTATGCTCTTGTAGACGTTCAGCTTTCTTCAGGTGAAGACATTGCGTGATGGCACCCAAAGTTATTAGATTAGCTCAGTTACGGAACTGCTCATAGACGCTGCATGCACGAACAGTACCCCCCTCACTCACCACGATTCGCCTGGCGTCGCTCGACGCGCCGCCGGACAGCTTCTTTGGTGACTGCAGTCTATTGTATGGGAATAGGGATACGTAAGTTCCGAAACACGGCGTGATGGCGCTTCAGCTCTGCTCTTTGGAACGCAGAGTTATGGAAACGAAAGTCTAGATGGCGCTTCGAACGACGGCAGGCGGATTAAAGTGAGTGAGGGGTACCCCTTCCGCAGGAGTTCCACAACTGAGGCAGTCTGGTAACGTTGATGGCACCATTAGAACCGTCGACGTCGGCTCTGAAGATGTCTGACAGAGGGCAACTTAAAGACGGCTCCATTATACTGCATCTCATGAGTTGCGTGCAGCAGAGGCAAAAACAGGGCGCGACCACGTGACTTTCAGATGTGCTTTCCTTTCACGAGCACTTGCGAAAGAAAAGCAAATCTAAAAGCCATGTGCCCGTGCCTATGCCTTCAAGCTGCTTCCCACAACTCCTGAGATAGAGTCTATTAAAGTTTTGAATAAGAATACCGCCGTCGGCGAGCTATTAAAACAAATCGATTGAAATGACCACCGAAAACGAACCTCATTTCAGTAAATGGTTCAGTAATTCGGAGCGATCCTCCTGATGCAAGAGTTTCACAACATTCGATTGCGACTGACAGTTTTTCTACGTTTGCCCCGCTGCGCCCCGAATAATTCACCTGGCACGATAGGTGGCGAGAGGAGAAGCAATTCGAACGGCTGTTTTAACTTAGGGATTTCAAAATGTAACAATAGCCATCGCGAATGTGATGGAGGGATGCTGAAACATTTTGTTCGGACTGCGGCGTAGAGCTCGCGAAACAGAATATTGATCACTTGAACCTGCATGCACGGGGATTTTTGTTCGACTAAGTTCGACGTTTTCGAACATTCAGGCCAAAGTTCTAACAAACTTGGGCCCAAGTCCGACTGACTGCGTGCATGCGTTAAAATAGATAATGAGCTGTCGCGCCGCCTGGCACAGGAAGGATGCAATATTTCTAGGCTATATTTTTTGTAGTAACAAGCTAACTAAAGTATTATTATTATTATTATTATTATTACACTTTTCATCTGGTTTGTTATGTCATCCCTGTTTACTATGTTGACAATGTAATGTATGTACCTAGGTATCGAATTTGACGGTGACCTGTCATAAAATTCTAATTTAAGTAATGTTTGCAAAAAAAAAAAAAAAAAAAAAAAGCTCAGGCATGTGTTTAGTTTGTTGTATAATATAAGACATCCTCGTAACGTGAGTAAAAATGGTTATGAATGCATTAGCATACAGTGTCCTCAGATACGAAATCACAATCTTTGGGGGATGTTCGGAATTACGGCATAAGAATATCGATAATATTTTGTACAGGATGTTTAAGAATATCACATCGAAGCCCAGGCACAGAAACAGAACAAGAAAAAAATGCTGAACTGAGCCCCCGTTCATGCACACCTGTGTTTACTGAAACGGTTGTCCTACAATATTTTTTTAGTACCAGCTTCGAAATTCCCTACACTGCACCTCGGGCATTCAGACATAACGCTCGTTTTGCAGTGCCAAGAGTGTCAACAAGGCATGGCAGACGACTACGACGATTCTACGTGCCAGACATTTTCAATACACTAACAGCAAATTCGAGTTGGACAAAAAAAAAGAAAAACTGAAACAAGCTTTTATATTTTTATTGTGATTCTAAAGTGGACGCAACATTGACATTAATCTTTTACCAGTGGACACTTCGAATTGTACTATTGCATTTTTATCGTTTCTCTTTCTTCGTCACGGTGTTTGATATCTTTTCATATTGTGTCGTCTAAGCCAGAAGTAAAACTTCTAGGTTTGTGTAACTGGCACTTGTACTTTGTTTGAATTATATTGTGTTAATTTTCTAGAGTTCGCTGGCGGCTGGGTTTTAGTCATTCACGCCAACTTGGGTTTTGACTAACCCGATACGAGGCATTGAACTCTTTGCAAAAAATAAATAAAAAAAATAAACTTTTGTAGTTAATATTATTATTATTATTATCATTATTAATATTATTTGCATTTGCATTTTTGCACTTTTCTTGGATGTTTCCAAAACTTTGGACTCCGTCGCATAAAGTTAGTTTTAGTAAACTAATCAGATTAAGTTTCATGTGTCTCTTTTAGTCCCTGCTTGAATGCCTATCTGTCAAACCGAACGCATCTATAGTTTCGATACCTGGACAACACTGTGCTAAAATATCTTTGAAATCTGGCCTACCTCACGGGTCTGTGTACTCACCTCCTCTTTCTAATATATATATTAATGACCTTTCTCAGGTAGTGAAATACTCTAAGATCTTGCAATACACGGATGATACCGTTTATTATCGATTCATTTACATTATAGTAAAGCCGTTGAATTACTGCATTTGACTCTATTAAGACTCATGAATTAATTTTATTTGTGTCATTCGTTTCATTAGTTTCAACACAAAAAAACACAACACAACAAATGTGCTTTTGTAGTCTGCCAAAGAGAGTACTTTTAAACATACCGATACTTCTGCACGCTTCAAACTATGTGCTCTTTGTGAATGTGTGCCAGTAGACTACGTGAACACTACAAAATACTTGGGTATTTGTTTTAACTTCGACTTATTGTGGAATTCGCATCTTTACTATACATTTGGAAGAAGTTGCGAGCTGCATCCTGCACCTTATACAATGTACGAACATTATACCGATGTTTACCAGAAGACTTATTGTGCACGCACTCATTTACAGTGTGCTTCGAGTGTGGAATAACCTTGTTCGGGCTAGAGATGGCACTAATGACATTACTGTAATGGAATTACAGTAATTAAATTACTTTTTGGAGTAATGAGTAATGTAATGAATTACTTCTCTAGGCTAGTAATTTAGTAATGTAATGAATTACTTTCAGGCAGTAATTTCGAGAAAATTACTCATTACTTTTGAAATTACTTTTGTCCTAAATTAGAAAATTCGTTTGCAAGCTTTAAGAAAGAAGAGAAAAATTATTTTGCATGGTGAAATGTTGTGAAAGAGCATCAGAGGAAATAATCGACGGCCACCTGAGCGCAAAGCCTTGTACGAAGAGCTGGACAGACGCACAAAGGAGGGCTGGAAAGGCGAAGGAGAAAAGCTTGCGTGTAGACATCGCTGGAAGGCAACGGCTTACGAACTCCAGGCACGACAGATTCACGGCGTCGCGTCATCACGACGATACTATACTTCGTTCATCCCTAAGCTGACAGTGCTGTGGGAGCTGCAAGCTAACCAGAACCAATCAAACACCTTCTTTTAATCACGTGTCCCGTCCCTTTCTCTGCGCGTGGGTATGAACGAGAGCGTGGTTACGTGGCGAACGATAGACGTGTGACTGCTCCAACAAACACGTAGCTTCCACCGTTCATCCCTAAGCTGACAGTGCGTCAGCTTAGGGATGAACGGCTCATAGGCTACAAGGCGACGGGCACATCACCAGTGAGTTAAACATAATTTAAAACCTGAGAGGACAGGACAAACAGATCCCCAGCCTTGTACTTTCGTCAAGCAAGGTCAAACCGTAAGCTTCGACCATTGTGAACAACAAACGACCGGAATAAATAGTTAATTCCAAATGCCTTGTCAAAGCCCCAGAACGTTTCGTGCGTCCTCGAGCAAAGCAGGTGCCGCTCGCGGTATGCCTCGCTGCCTTCCCTTGGGAAGTTTATTCGGGAATAAGCCTACAAGCAGATATCGCCCCCCGTTTGTTGGGAAAGTACACAATTTAGGAAGCTCGCGCCATTCCTCAACTGGCGACGCTTCTGCTTAGCAATTATCCGGGCCCTTTGTGTGACAATGCGCAAAAACTTGGACTCTTCGGGTGTTTCGGAAAAATGCTCCTTGAAAGGAATGACCGAGAATAGGTCAACTATACTCGGCGACAACTCTTCTTGGCAATGCAGTGGAGGGTACAGGCACGCGTTCCCTCTCCCATTTTGAGCGCTGAATAAAGCTGTGCGCGGGCTCTCCTCCTCTCCACTGCATTGCCAAGAAAAGTTATCGCCGAGTATAGTGCTCTCGGGAGAATAGAATTAGATTGCGTCCGAGGCGGAAGGGAAACGTTTCACGTGACGACTCCTTGTAAGAACGAGCTGCCATTGCCCGACTTAACAAACTGACACGGACTACAACTTCTAAATCAGGAAGACGGAAACATATCACCCTTTTAGTAAGAACCTTCACCGTTGAATGAACAGCGAAACCGGTGAGTCGACTGTCTTTCTGAGTCACATCTAAAGAAGCTATTCATCATGTTTAACACTTATGTCGTGTGCGCCAGCAAAACCACTGTTCAGTATGGTTCACTTTGAGGCACATAAGGTTGTTGCGGTGTAAACAGGAAGATCTGAGTTTTGGTACATATAGACCAACTCAGCTCTTTGACGTGACATCACTGCGGTGGCGCTGCTGTCGGCACTGCGCATGCGCAGCGCCTCGCTTCTCCCGGATCTGGTTCCTGCACACGCGCTGTGTGGGCAAACGAGGGCTTGTTTTGTAAACACTGTGTTGGTGTATACGGTAAATAAAATGAGCGCGAATTACTGCCTCAAGGTATTCAAAAGTAATGTCAAAGTAATTTCAAAGTAATTTCATTACTTTTGGAAAGTAATTGTAATGTAATGTCATTACCTTTAGTCTGCGGTAATTTGTAATGTAATTTAATTACATTTTTGCAGTTTTCAGAAAAGTAATTAGTAATGTAATTTAATTACTTTTTGAAAGTAATTTTCCCATCTCTGGCTTCGGGCACACATACGTATTAGAAGCCAAAGTGAATTTTCTCCTGCGTGACATCTTGCGTAGCGTGGCATATGGTTCCAGTATTCAAGCATCCGATAACATGTTCGACGATCTCTCTTTGCCATCCATTCGAGCCTTATTTGTGCATACCGTTATACTCCGACATTAATGAATTAACACCTTTAGGGTTCCGAACGCGGTCTGTCGTGACCATCGGAAAATGACACCACCTGTGGCGCCGCGCATCAACACACATTTTGGGAAATGCTGTCGAAGTTATTATGGTCCACACCGTACAGAAACAAAAATTAAATTACGCGGAAACCTTCCCGAAATAGGTGAGATATGACCTATGGAATCCGCAAATGACAATCGCACGTTCGTATCTTGAGCGAATGGCTATATTTTTCGTTTCAATCGTCCGATTCTAGCGAGCGCTTCAAAGTCGGCCATCGAGGCGTGCGATAGGCGTCATGGGAACTCCGTCACAATCCTGACGTCAGGCTCCTCAGCACAGCCAAAGGTTGGCGTGATTATGCGCGCCGCCACGCGGTGGCTTTTGCGTGTTGCAGTCTCGCGTTTCGGAGTGGCGGAGGACTGCACAGCTGCACGACGACCTTCGTGACGTATTCATTACGGCCCTCTGTAGTCCGCCGTGTGTTCGGCCATAACCTAGGAACTCGAGAGGACGATGATTTCGAGTTTTTTCGACTACCAAGGGGACTCGGAAGATGTCAGCGAGGACGAGTATAGTCACTCTCGCACACGGGGACGGACATGCAATTCGGACTATCTGCACTGAATTCCATTCGACAGACCGACCGTCCGCCCGACAAAATCTGAAGGGGTCGGGGTCAACAAGAAATGCCTCGCATTGAATAATGATTGGTCAACAACTTGGAGGTGTGCGCTATTAGGTGGTTTATTAACAGCGCGCTCACTTATAAGTTTGCTTCGCTTTTCGTGCGGCTCGCTGAGCTCTTCTGCTTTCCTTTTCTTGGAAGAAAATAGTGGGCACAACCTCTGGTAGTAACAGAATATTCTTGGTAGGAGTACCCAGACTCCTAAGGACAGCGGGTCGACTTTCATAGTCCTCATCGCGAAAATGGTCACTGTACAGGCGATCGATTTTCACCGGCGCCCGAAAGGCGACGAACGCGCGAGGCGGATCCACACGCTTCGGAATTTCTTATCGTTCGGAAACCCGCGCGGGGCGGCGTCTCGCAGTTCAGCGCGCTGTTGCCGCAGCCTTCTGCCGCGCAATTTTCGCGCGCATCCTGCACGCAAACGTGATGAATAAACACAGAAACAACTCGGAGGTACCAATTAAACTATCGCGCGCCGTGCGAAGCAGCGCGATTGCGTCATTGCATTCACGGCTGGGGTGTCTCACATGAGTACGGTGTACTGCCGAGGGTGGCGCCACTGCGGGAAGAGCAACACGTCGCGAACCCCCAGCAAAACTTTGGCCCCCAATTACCAGATGCAAGTGGGAAATAGTTGTATTCGTTTTAAGATTACTTTTCTCGCGTTTAAATACAAAAGGCAGGTGTTTCCCAGAGCTGATGCGACGTGGTATATACCTAAGCAATAAAATGAGCCCTAATATTTCGTTTCTGTACCACTTTAACAACCTCCCATCCGTGCTTATACTTCGTTTCACCTTCCGTCCAGACGCAGCCGATGCTACGAGATTATATGACGAATCAGACAGCGTCAAAAGGGCACCATCATGGTGTTCGTAATGTTTCTGTCTGTGTTTTTCATCGCTGAACCAATCATAAACAGAACAAGCCTCAGTGATTTGCACTTTTGACGCTGTTGATTGGTCCCGTTCCCTGTAGCATCCGCTGCGTCTGGACGGAAGGTGAAACAAGTATAGTGACACTACCTCTGGTAAAAAAAAAATAACTGTGAGATTATTTGATCGGCCATAGGATTATAACGTAAACCGTCGACTTTTTCTGATGACTTTGCACACGCGGTTCACAATTCTTCTTTAACGATATTTGCCTTGTCACGACTCTGCTTTTTTGGAGCTTCTTTGTTTTCTGTCTTTTTACAATGTGTGTGCTTTCTTTTTTTGTAGAATTTCTGTTTGGATTAGTCCTTCAAGACTTTAGGACTTTGACGGTCCCGAAATGAAACTTAGAGGAACTTTAAGCACCTGCAATAGATTATTTATTTATTTATTTATTAATATAATATTATTATCATTATTAAACATGTCTCTATTAAAAGAGTTCTCTCCAATCTCTCGTCAACTGACATCAAACTAAATAAATAAAAGTTTTGATATATGCTCTTCTATGAAGTAAATATTGTCAACGATTTTTTTAAAAACTGAGAGCAATCTACTCTATGAATTATTTTCCCAGACGTGTATGAAGTTTCGCGTAAAAGTCGGGCAACACTGTTCAAGAAGTCGAACTTCTTCGATTTTGCCAAAAGTTCGAAGGCTCGTCAAAGCAGTCGATCCTCGAGATTCGACGTTGAATTTCAGGTTTGGACAAAGTTGGCGACGTCCTTAGTCGATCCTCTCTAAAATAAGAGAAAATGATCCATTCCTTACGTTGGCCAGTCGGTCGAAGCGGGCGAAGAGGTCGTTGAGAACCTTCACCAGCTCCTGCGCCGAGCAGCGAGACGCTAACGCCGTGAAACCCTGGATGTCTGCGAACAAGATGCTGGAAGGCGAAAGAACAAACGTAACGGTCGGAACCCAGCACAAAGGTGTCCACAAAGACACACAAAAAGACCTTTAAGTATACTTTTATTGCTAATGCTAGTCAGTGGCGGATCCAAGGGGGGGCGACGGCGGCGGCCGCCCCCCCCCCCCCCAACAAAGTCGACCCCCTCCCTCCACCCTTCTCGGAGGGCGATTTGACATGGGTGGACCCCCTTGCACAAGAAAGAATGAGAGAATAGCATCCTCAAAAATTTTCCGCCCCCCCCCAACACAAAAAAAAAAATGGAGTTCTGGATCCGCCCCTGATGCTAGTAGAAAATCTATTACAAGCAATAGTAAGCAGCCAAACCGTATACCTTATCGCCCCAGCCGCAATTGGTGTGTTTGTTCTAACTTCTAGCGCGTTCATCCAAAGTTCATTTTCCCACTTTCATGAAATAAAAGGCATATTTCAGAAAGTATGCTTAGAGTGGGATCCGAGTTTACCAATAGCTGCTGCGTTCGATTTACCTACATCTCCTGCGCCAGTGTTTACAGCCGTGTTGGATTCACGAGTGCGGCCTATTTCAAAACACAACTAGAAGTATCATTTCCCTGCACTTTTTGGCGCCGATGCCGGCTGGTGCAGGTATATCGAATGAGTATGTTACGGTATGCAGCAGAGTTCATCGTGCGTGCGCAATACACAAATAAACAGAAACTACATTTTCAAGTATATTGAAAGTATATAGTACTTTAGATATTGAAACTATGCTGTGTGTATGCTCCAAATGTTCAGTTTTGTTTTAGAGAAGTGCGAAGTTATAGGCCACTTTACCTATTTTGGCGAAAGACAAATCATGCGGAGGCTACTAGGCTACCGGTGTTATGCGTCACGCTAACAACCTTTCAAAGTTTGAGAAACAAAACATGACTCCATGCCCAACAAAGAGTATCATGGGTTTGAGATCATAGTTTTTTTTTTTTTTACAACTCTCTTTGAAATGTTGTTTGTTCACAACTGGCACATTAGTGTGAACTGTTTTACTTTACTTTTGTGTGAAGTTAAAATTACAAGAGACAACTTTTGTTATCTGTTTCGCAATTTTACACATTATTTGAATGGGAACTATTTTTAAAGCATTTGAGGATACCCATTGATTACATAATTAAGTAGGTTATTAATTACTGCTTTTATTAACTTCAGCTCATATGCACGTTAAGAGAATTACACAAGGGGGGTCACTTATACAAAACACAGACACACGAATGAGTGCACTCGGGAGAAATAAGCATATTGTTTAAAAATAATGAAAACGATGAATAATAACCGTATGCATTAGTTAAAAATTTGCTGGCTGTACAATGGTAACGACGGAAAATTAGAGGTTGTTCCCATAATTGATGGCTTGTGAAAGGTATGTGATGTTCAGGTATGACAGTCAGTAGAGCCAGAAATTAAATCGAGTACTGGTTCAAATCAAATAGTGCCGTGTCAACCGTATCTCCAACACTAGAAAGAGAACCACCCATATCCTGATTCCCTCCTGCATTTGGGAAGGCTAAAAATGACTCAAAGCCAGTCTCGTACACATTGCTGCAAAAAAAGAATCGATTACAATTACAATTACTCTTGGTTAAAACGTATTCAATTAGATTACTTGATTACTTAAGAAGAAAGCTAAGTGACCGTTGCTTGAGGAACCTTACTTTTCCGATTACCTCAAATTTTTAATATGACATAAATTTTTTTTTGCAGGTTTGAAAACAGGTAGTTGTAACTAACAATAAATAAGCCTGGAAGAGAGGAACACCGGAGGACAAAGGACAAACACAAATATTAATAATAATATTAATCATAAATTTATTTTCATTTCTTATTAAAAATAATAATAGGCCACCAAAATATGTAAAAAAAGAGCCGCGATAGACGGCGTGCCGAGCTCTCAACCCAGGTGGCATTCCGCGGCAGTTACAGTGAGAAAAAAAATGTTGTTAGCTTTACAGCGAGCATATCCTACCCAAATCATGTTGTAAATTTTCAGTCGAATGTAAATACATCGGGTCTACATTTACATAAATAAATACAAATGCACGCAACATGAGGAGGAACTTCTACATTACCATACTTAACCGAGAGCATACAGTTACAACATACAAATATATACGGAACCAATTATATCAGTAAAATATGCGAAAGCTATACATGATTTCACGTAATTCATTGAAACTCGATTTATCTTGATCAATGTTGTGGCGAATTAATGAATTGAGAAGTCTTTGGATGCGGTAAGCTAACAATTCATTTCCGACATTCAGTTGACACGTTGGTACTTGCCAGTAAGCAGAGTTACGAGCTTGATACGTTAAAAAAAGATTTGTCGTTGTAAATTTGACATCTACTGAGGAGGAGGTGTTATGCTGCAGTTCTTCTTTAAGCCTTGTGGATAATCTATAGTTATATAAATTTTTAATATTAAGTATATTATAAGCTTTGGACAAGTCTTCTGTATGCGAAAGATAGGGTGCCTTTGCAATTGTTCTTAGCATTCTTTTTTTAAACTAGGGGCACTTTCCCCAAGTTTGTTGTTGTAGTCGTACTCCAGACTAAGGAACAGTAATTTAAATAAGAATGAAATAACGATTTATATAATAAGGGTTTAATCGATGTTGGAAGTATATATCCCCGCCAGCATACCAGCCCTACAACCTTAGATAGCTCTTTATTTAGGTATGCAATATGATGGTCCCAGGTCATATTATGAAAAAACAAAACAACATAAACACTGCCCCAAGTGTTTTAAAATTATCTACCAATTGGATGTCGACTGAGTTCGGCGATAATTCCATGCGTTTGCTTGAGTGGCAGCGATTTATGCTAAGTCAGAAAATATTAGAGCTTTAGTCTTGCTACTATTTATTTTTAAAGCGTTCCTCTCGGTCCACGATAATATTTTATCTAACGCTAAAATTACTTTTTGACACGCGCTTTTCCGACGCTATCTAGCAGCGTAAAGAAGTGTTGTATCACTGCACAACCATTAGAAACGTATTAGATTGCTCAATATTTACTATATAATTTTACATAGACGTTAAAACCAGGACCAGGCGGATTTGTTCAGTCGCGCACCAGTCACCTAGCGGTCTTTGTAGATTTCTGTTTGTCCTTTGTCCCCTTTGTCTGGGTACTATTATCGTTATTCTTGTCCAGCTCGCTGTACATTTTGCATTAATTGCATTAACGTCATTTCGTAACGTCCATGTATTTCTGGATTAGAATCACAGAACCACAAACTACTTCTCCTCTTAATCCACCAGTTTTGGTAAACAGCCTCCTGGCGGAAGACTGCGTCCGAGGTTCCCTTCGTAGGAAACTTGCGCAAACAAAGACGGCAATCAGAAAAAGGAGGAACAAATAGTAAAGGTTACAAGTAATTTTAGTACTTCCAAAAGTAGTCGGATTACTCTTGCGATTACTTCCCAATACATGAAATCAAATTGTTACAAAATGATTCTAACAGTTAGTCGATTAAAAGTAATTTGATTACCTGTAATGACTAGCCTACAAGTCTGCTCAGAGCTATTCAATTTGAGCTACTATTTACACGAACCAACCATAAATACAACTGAAACGTAAATTCGTAAAGTCGAAAAGATTTCTCATTGGGATATGATAACAGAAATTCGGCAGAGACACTTAGCGCCGTTCACACTCTTGCGACCGAGTACGACCGAGGAGAGACCAGACCGGTTTTTAGGACCGGATGCGCTACAGCCGGAGCTGGTCCTAAGAGATCGCAGAGGCTTAAAAAGCCGATTTGGTCTCTCTCGGTCGTACTCGGTCGCAAGAATGTAGGCCGTTCCTTTAGACTGCTTACGTGTAGGAATGCGAGAAGCATTCCTACACACAGTGCCTTCTAAGCAGCTCGCCACGTCTTCCTATTCCCACACGGCGCTCCGGCGGCGGCAACGTCACGCTCCCCCACCGCGCAGGCGCGGCGAGGCCCTGCCGGCTTCCACGACGGCTTCTCGTGACGAATGCATTGCGTTGCCGCGCTTTTCCTTTGTGTTTTATTTCTGAAGCGCGTCCGCTTTCGACCTTGAGCGCACCCGCCAGTCTCCCGTGACCAGGCATCTACGTTGCTCGTCTGCTTTTCTTTGTGTCTGATTGGGAATGGGAATTTAGGTGCCGTTTTTCTGCTAGCAGACGGTTACAGACAAGGCCGGCGGCCTCGCTCCGTGGGACAGTAAATGCTTTCACATTAAAGGCGGTCTTGAGGTCGGGATGACAATAAATGGGGAGGAAAAGACAGAAGAAACTGATCCGCGAAGCCATACAAAAGGTGAAAGGGTTGGTTGAATCGATCGTTTCCACCAAGTATACACCAACCTGCATGTTTACAAACAAACCGGAGCGCCCCTAGCGGATGCCACCGGCGCCGCGCATGCACGATGGGGGTGTGGCAAGAAGCTCGCCGTCGCCCATAAACAAACCATTGAAATGCGATGTTGTCGGCGTTGGTGAGTCCCCTGCCCTTTTTCGCGTTCGAATTGTTGGTTGTACGTCTTCCTGGCGATGTCTGACTATCTTGAGCGGCGTCAGCGAGAGTACCGAGGCTCGTTACACCGCAAAACTTCGCGTAAATAATATGACATGTGGCGATTCATTCCGCGTGGACGCCGCAGTATATACGCTAAAGCCTGATTCGCATGATGAGATTTCGCTCGAATTTTTCAGTCGCGACGCCGCTCGGGCTGCAAAAGCGTGAACCGTAGCTGAGTTGGTCGACGTCGATACTGAAAATCCCAAGCAGAATCGGACCAACTGAATTAAGGCGTAACAAGTCGGTGATGACCACAAGTATCCGTGAATTCAACCCAAAGTGCTTTCCCGCCCAAGTAATCGTTGTCCGACGGCGCTCTGCTTTTCCCTTCTCACGGCACATATCCAGACTCTCGGACGAACCGAGCACGTGAAAACTCGACATTGAAACCTTTCTCGGCACTTTTGGTACGGCCCCAGTCGCGGCGTTTTGACGAGAAGGCAGGTTTTTGCCTGGTTCCGCACAAAACAACGCAGGAATACACGTCTGGCATGGGGACTTCTGCCCACAGCCCCAGACCGGAAGTGCGACCGGCTCGCCACCACCGCGCCGTGACGTCACAGAGATGAGTGCCTGTGTATTCATTTCTCGTGAAAACTTGTTTTCCAGTAAGACACAATCAGAGCAGTAGCGTAGGCAGGATTTTTTTTTTCTGGGGGGTGGGGGGGTTAGAGCTGGCTGGAAAGTGTATTTCTTGAGGTGCGGGGAGGTGGGCTCAAACTCTATAAGCCCCCTTCTGCCCCCTTCCTTTCCATACCCTTCCCCTCCTCCTTCCTCCCCCTTCTCCCCCCCCCCCCCCCACCTTGGCTACGCCACTGACTCGGGGTACAAACATAAAATAACCTAGTGCTTTACAATAAAAAAGAAAG
>JAZHYW010043743.1:0-171984 GCA_037355805.1 Ixodes ricinus | reverse complement strand
CGTCCAAGGTCAGCGTGCCCAGGGGAGCACGCGCGCTGACCGGCGACAAAAAGTATGCAGCAGACGAAAAAGGAAGCGGACGAGCGGCTTGCATGCTTTCGCATTCACAACTCATAAGTGCTTAGGTGCACCTCGAGCCTTTTATTGGTATGCTTTACTAATGTGAAAGCAGTAACTGTCTCATGGAGCGAGCTGACGTCATCAGTTTGAAGCGCGAAAACGGCACCTAGTTTCCCCGATCGCAAAAGAGCGAAGTAAAGCTGATGGATTTCGCCTTCGGTTCCATTGGCTGGCGCGCGTCGACTGGGCTCCCATTGGCCGCTGCGCTCGTCACTTTCCACGACCGCTTACCCCATGGCGCTGCGTGTCCATCAGCGCGCCGTTAACACGGAGCGTCCAAGGTCAGCGTGCCCAGGGGAGCACGCGCGCTGACCGGCGACAAAAAGTATGCAGCAGACGAAAAAGGAAGCGGACAAGCGGCTTGCATGCTTTCGCATTCACAACTCATAAGTGCTTAGGTGTGCCTTGAGCTTTTTATTAGCTTTAGGCGGACCAAATTTGAGCGATCTCGTGGTTGCTTTTTTAACGAAACAATTATTTACGTAACGGATTACGCGCGGGACAAAACGCGACAATCTGGCATTCGATGACGTCCATGTCAATAACGCACGAGTCTCCTGGTTGCTCCCGAGTCCTGAGCCATATTATTTTTTCTTTCAGTGTCTAGAATGGTCCGAACGTATGAAAGAGAAAACAAGAAGGGCTTCATGGAGCGAAAGTGACACGAAGAAAGCTCTTGCAGCGCCTCTTTGATCTCGATCAACACAAGTTTGTAACTTCGAACAAATTTGTGTCTTAGTAGTGATTTTGTTGTATTTGAACACTTGTCGCACTCGAGCCGAGTAGTGTGTATGCAGAATTCTTGGCCAGAACATACCAGAAGCATACAACCCCATCTTGAGACACCTCTTCATTAACGCTTGCCATAAATCGTAACTGCTTATGCTTGCTTTGTACTTGAACTGCCTAAGTCTGCCTTTAGTCATAAATGCTTAAAGGGGCCCTGCAACAACTCTTTTTTTACTGTTTTTGTTTTTAATTTGCACCGAATCCTGAGCACGCTGAACGTAGTGACTTAGTGATTTTTTTTTCTCGAGAATTCCGCTTTATTTTAAAAGCTGTAGGCATATTAAAATTACAAAAGCAAGCAAAAAATACTCCTCCTTCATGACGTCCTTGGTCCTCCGTCCGTCCCCCCCCCCCCCCCCCTCCTCCCGCGCCGGAGCATTCCTCTTGCCGTGGTGACTGAGGAATGTGGGGAGGGAGACAAAGACGGGGAAAGGAGAGTGAGGCCGAGGGAGACAGAGCTGCCCGGGGACGGGGCAGCTCTCTCTCCTCGGCTGACCAAGACCAACAACGTCACGATTAATTACATGCCGCGCGCGTTTCGACACCACGGGGCGCCCCCATAGGAGGAGAGGTTTCCGCGTCGTCCGGTTAAAATATGACACACTGATATTTAGTTACTCTCTCTGTGCCCGCTGGGTTGTCCGAACCCCAAGAGACATGGAAACCGCAAAAAAGGTAGACGCTTAAATAGAATTGCAGGGCCCCTTTAAAGGGATACAACAACGAAATTTCGGCGCTCATTTTTGGACTATACATGTTCAAAGCAGCAGTATCACATCGAACACACCAATATATTGTTAAAAGAAGTCACAGAAAAGAATTTTAAAACGAATTAAACGATTAGCAAAGAGCACCTGGTGGATGTCGCTAACACCTCGTTTGTAATGCCCGTCTAGGAACCTTGACAGCGTCACAGATAGTGACGGTAACTGTCTCGCCTCCGGCCACAACGAGAAAAGAGGGGAATGAGGAACTCCCCTCTTCCCGAGAATCCCTTTTGTGTGTCCCAGAAGTCGCTATTGTCCCCCTACAAGATGATAGAAGATTAACCCGTCACTCAAAATTCTCACAAAAAGCAGCCGCTTTGGTGGCTGGAACGACTACGCGTCCATTTCCCTTCGGTCCGAGCGTACCAGCGCTCGGCATCGTCAGTCATTCCAGCTTCGCTGTCCCGAGACGAACTACGTCACGATTGCGTCGGATGTCACATGCTCTCCGCTGGCTGTTCTCTGAGCGCCTGCCAGATGGGCCGTTTATAACGAAAAATACAGCCACCAGGCTCAAAATACAAACGTGCGATTGTCATTTACGTGATATTGTGGATCATATTCAGTCCTATTTTTGTTAATACGACGGGCAATATTTCAAATTTCCGTTGAAGTATCTCTTTAAGTAGCCGGTTCTGACTCACGCAAACCCTTTCCTTTGTGTTTTCCAAAGATCCGCATTTCGGTACATCATTGCTTGAGGCTGCATCCTTCCGATCGTAGGTGTTTTAATGACAGTGAAAATAAAACGAAAAAGCACGCTCTTCAAAGATGGAAGGGCTGCGATAGGGTAGGACAATGGACCGGTGAGTTTCAATTTCTTCATGACTTCACTTAGATCCAGAGGTTCCGTGGAGCCTCATGAGCGAAGTATCTGTACAATAAAAAGTAGAAAGCATAAGGTGTAGCGTTAACAACAGTTATCTACAAATGCTACGAAGAACCTACGGAAAACATACAAGAATAGGGTCATTTCTTTTGGATTTTCGAGATCATTTAAGCACACCCCGTTACGTCTGTAATTAAAAAAAAAAGCAATAGAGAATCGTTTCCTGATGGCGGTGGTGGTGGCAATGTTGCACTCTTAAAAGGCCCACATCATATGTCTTCCAGTGGCATCAACTGAAATTTAAGGTTTTTGCAATGCTTTCGTTTAATTTATGTCAGGACAGACAGCTCTCCAAAATGTTCTTCTATACACCCCGCAGTACATTGAAAATCACAATTTGTTTGTTGGTAATGGGTTGTCCTCCTCCTGCCACCTACAATATCTTTAGCATAGTGTCCCACCACAGGGCAGTCGGGGCAATTAACGATTGCTCGTCTTGAACATACCTAAACAGGCGAATCTCAGTCGGCAGCGCGTGATGAAACCATAAAATTCAGTTCTCTTAATATCTATTTCAAGCCGTCCCCAAGGCTAACTCACCATGTCCTATTCCACACGAGTTGCTGCTCCAGTGGTCGGTCACAGCGCTGCGGTGAAAATGCGAAACTGTTCCGTCCAACACGCGCACCGAGCACATAGCACAACCTAACACGGCGGTCCTCACGGCGAGGTAAACGATTCATCACGATCGGCACTTCTCATGTCCGGAAATGACTGACTACTTCCGGCTGTCTCGGTCATCCTTCGTTCCCGTAGCCTGTTGCGCTTGCGGTCCGAGTTGGGTGTCTCAGAGAGCATGCGGTGTAGCTTCTGCTTCTTGATGAACGAACCCGAGTTTGGCGAAGTCCTCTGTCTCGGGCTCGGAACACTAAGACTTGAACCTAGGGCCTGCTTCTTCCGCGCTTGCACTAGTCCGTACACGAAAGCCGCCAGCGTACTCCTGGTGCTCGGATGACGGTTCATGGATCGCACCCGGGCTATCTTCTTGCCGAGGACGTAGTAGGTTTCCATGGTCCCTTTGCCCTTGACCTGGACGGGGCCGCGGTACTGGACATTGTAGCCGTGCTCCTCTAAAAGTTGCGCCGTGGCTCTGGGGACTTGGATGTGGTCCAAGGATCCGGTAGAGTCCATTCTGCTGGCTTCATTGACAGTGTTGCCCCAGATGTCGTATACCGGCTTTCTGGCGCCGATCACTCCACCGACGAGAGGTCCGTGACTGATTCCTGAAAATCAGTCGTGTTTTGTGACTTTCGGCTGCTGTTGTGGTGTTCATGACATTATCGCATCAACGAGAAACATCATCAACATCTCGTATGAACATTCAATATTAAACTCACGAACTTCGCACAGAACACCAAATTTGTCGAAGGTGGTAGGGAGAATGTGGAACTAGCGGGTGTTTTGGCGAGTTCATACTTTTTTTAGACATAACAGACATAAGGTTCTGCAACTTAAAGTTTGAGGTTGAAACTGTGTTGCTTGTCACTACCTTATCTTTGTTTTAAGCAGTTGTGAAAGTGGACCACACTGCCTAGAGTTTTAAAACATTATGAAGAACAAAAGTAAGAATTAAAAGTTGATGAAAAAACAACAACTTATGAGTCTATTATTCAAGAAAAAATTCAAACCACTTACACTAACAGGTAGAAAAGGTAATAACACAATCACATAAACACCACAGAAACAATTGGAGTTTTTTTTTTACTTAAGCTTTTATACTACTGCATGCGTTTCACTGAAATAGCGTATTTGTTATAGCTAGGATTCATTAAAATTCATACTATTAGATTGGTGGCATCACCACTATTAACAAGCACAGAGTATGACATCGTGGTGCATACGAAGACACAAGGCATTAGTGTGTGATGTGCCTAAAAAAATTGTGCTTTAGTTCTCTCGACATACAATGACAAAATAGGTTTCAGGATAACAAGTTCTCAAACTCTTCCTCTTGCTCAAAGATGCCAAAGAAAATGGGTGCCTTAAAAACAGTTGAAGAAATCACT
This sequence comes from Ixodes ricinus, assembly GCA_037355805.1. Classification (NCBI taxonomy): domain Eukaryota; kingdom Metazoa; phylum Arthropoda; class Arachnida; order Ixodida; family Ixodidae; genus Ixodes; species Ixodes ricinus. The sequence continues at coordinate 167,413 of JAZHYW010043743.1, read as the reverse complement.
AAACTAGGAAAACCTTGAACTACATAGGCACTGAAGGTTCTCCGACCGGATAGTTGAGGACGATATATCGCAAAACGCCATTAATTAAGCATTGTCGTCACTCGGCATTCTCACCACTCTGCCTTTTTGCCTTTACCAATATCTTTTTGCCGATGCATTGTTGAGATTTTTGCCTGCAATTTAGATTTGGAGCGAAGCGGAAGTTATTTTTAGGCTGACTCAGTGTCATAAGCGTCGAAAAGAAAGCATCTTTGGCTACACTCGCACTGCATTTGAGTTATAGAACGCGACACAGCTAGCGCATTTGAGGCTATGATTGGATTTTTGGAGTTTCTTCTTAAAGGGGCACTGACACCCCAAAGTTCGCATTTTTTTTATTGTCTAAAACGACGCAAGTTGTAGTCATAAACACGCAAAAAAAAACGCATCGCAAAAAAAAATTTTCCCGCGCGCGCGCGCGCCTTTTTATTTTTGGCGTTTAAATCTCCCGCCCCAACCTCCTTGCTTCTTTTGATCGATGACGTCAAAAATCAGGAAATTTAGAAGCTTTGTAGGCGACGTTTCTATAACATTTAATAACGGCAATCGTAAAACATGTTTTTTAACGCAATTGCGAACGCACTACGGCCCCTCTTTTTGAAATACCAAAAATCAGAGTTCGGTGAGATGTCCCTTCCTAGATTTGTGTCCTCTCTCAGAAAACTTCGCGGCGCTCGAGCAGATGGGCGAGTCGGCGAAGAAACCGGTTTTTTTCCCGCGCCGGCTCCCTTCTATCCCGCCAGCTCGCCTCCTCCTCGCATCGGGTCAGCGGAGGTCCGAGAGAAAGTCGAGTCGCAGGAGACCGCAAAATTTGACTGACTGCACTGGCGGGGATCGCGCGGGAACTTCAAATTCGGCATTTGGAAATTGTTTTTTTAATTCACAAATACTGAATTCCCAAGTTTCGAATTTTGAGGGTAATGTCCCGGCACCGTTTTCAATCGTTTCGGATAATAAAAAAAATATGATTTTGATGTGTCAGTGCCCCTTTAAGCTACAAGGATGCAAGTAGAAATACTAGTATATCCTAATTCACTTTTCGGCAGCCAACTTGGACGGTAAAAGTCGGCGTCTGACACCATCTGCTATGACCACAATGCGAAGAGACGCCAGTGCTAAATGGATAGGCCATAATTTTGGTACAATTGTATCAGCCTTATTTATCTGTGAAAGTCAACTGTGCTGGTGATTCATGCTCACTTTGCCATGTACAAAAACTCGATTGAGAGTTGTGGGACGCCTACATATGGCCTACCTACCTCAGAGGCTTAAATGTAATATATATATACAAAAGTCAGAATTTTAAAATTTGCATAAAAGTTTCCGCGAGAATTCTTATTCCGGTACTTAGTATATGAAAATGCCTCGAAAATCATTCATATCACAAATATGTGGTTTGAAATTGAGTTGCTTTGATATAAATGTATGCTAGAGGTACGTAACTGAAGTCTCGGGTACATACAAGAATGAACCTATGGTCCACTCATTTCTTGTATTCTTGCTGCCTCTTTACACTCGCAATATTCGAAATGAATGTCCAGTCAACTCTTTTTTTTAATGGCCTTGTGTTTACCCCCCCCCTTGTTGCTGTAAGCCAAGCAAGCAAATCTTGTTTGTATGAATTTCTATTAAAATAATAATTTACAAATAAATAAAGTAAAAAAAGTCACCTTACCAACGCGCAACTTGAAATTGTTGAAGGAGTGCTTATTTACATCCTCGAGAGCTTCCTTCATAGAAAATGCAAAATCCACTAGAGCGGTAAGGTGGACCCAAGCACACAAATTCTGGAAAGAAAAATAAATACGTTGTGATAGAATATAAACATACTACAGGTACAAAATTCTTTACGAATTTCGATATTCAGATATACCGTATTTACTCGCAGAATGAACGCACTTTTTTTTTCTGAAAAATCGATGCAAAGTTGGGGGGGGGGGGGCGGCCTTCATTACGCGAAGTAAAATTTTTGCGTCCCTATTTACTTGCATAATGAACGGACCTTTTATCCCGAAAAATCGACGTAACTTCTTATCTCTTTGCGCGCGGCGCGCGACTCCAAAACCAAACTGCGATGCGCAAAAAAAAATGCTCCTCTCCATGTTTTTTTTTCTTGCCTCCGTGTTTTTTTTTTGTTCGTTTTTTCCGCCATTCGCAAGTTGTTTCCTTTGCCCACGCTGCCCATGCATTCGCGACCTCGCCGCACCAGGATAGAAAAGTGCGTTCATTTCGAGGGCTTCTCGCTTCTCTTTCCAAAGTGCGAGGAGGAGGCGAGGGCAGGATGCCTGCATTATCCGTGCTTTGCTTAGGGGAGGGCTTCTCCGCTTTTCTTTCTTATCTTGCGCGCGGCGCGCGACCCCGAAACCAAACTGCGCTGTGCAAAAAAAAAAAAAGAAAGCTCCTCTTTATGTTTTTTTTTTGTCTTGGTACCGTGGATTGTTTGTTTTTTTTGGCCGCTTTTTGCAAGTTGTTTCGTTTCGCTTTGCTTAGACGAGGGCTTCTCCGCTTCTCTTTCTTATCTCCTGGTGCGCGGCGTGCGACCCCAAAACCAAACTGCGCTGTGCAAAAAAAAAAAAAGAAAGAAAGAAAAAAGGTTCTCTTTATGTTTTTTCTTTTCTCTTGATTCCGTGGATTTTTTTTGCCGCCTTTCGCAAGTTGTTTTGTTTCGCTTTGCTTAGGCGAGGGCTTCTCCGCTTCTCTTTCTTATCTCCTTGCGCGCGGCGCGCGACCCAAAGTTCAGACTGCGCTGTGCAAAAAAAAAGCTCATCTTTTTTTTTTGTTTCCGTTGGATTTTTTTTTAACGCGTTTTGCAAGGCATTTTGTTGGCTCACGCTGCCCACGCATTCGCGACCTCGCTGCACCAGGATAAAAAAGTGCGTTCATTTCGCGCGCGTGGGGGAGGGGGTCAAAATTTTGACGTCCGAGTTGAACGTGCGTTTAATACGCGAGTGAAAAAAAAAGTCGAAATTTTGAGAGCCGACTTGGGGGGTGCGTTTATTACGCGAGTGCGTTCATTGTGCGAATAAATACGGTATATATATGAAAAGATTCTTTCATGAATACCCTTGTTCACAATGCTGTATTCAATTGTTTCAACCATTGCTGAAACAAAAACTTTGCTCAGATAATAACGAAATGGGTAGATTTATAAACGAAAAAAAGGGATAAGACCAAAAGCAAAGAAGTGACACTACATTGCTCTCCGTAAGAGTTCGGATGTTTCCGAATAACTCAAATGAGTCTCGCAATGTAAATATTGCGCTAAAAATTTATTTGGGGAAAAGTTAAGTGTGTGACATACGTGTCCTCTCCAGGTACCTTAAAAATTTGTATGAGTTCAGTGTTTCTTTAACTGCATCATGTTTTATTTGCGCTCTATGTTTATAAAGCATATTGCACTTCCTCAAATATTTTGAAGCTGAACAAGACCTCATGATGATATCATCGGAAAAAAACAAGAAAGTGTTTAAGGAAAGGTATTTTTACCTGATCTTTTGGGTTGAGTCCAGAGGCTGCCATATATGTGCTACTAATTGTCTTGATTTTTTCCAGGCACTGGAACCGTTCATCATCCAGCAACTTCGGAAAAAGGTTAAAACAATATGGAAATTTACATGACATAACTTTAGAATGAGAATACGTTTTTTGCTCTCAGTGCTATCGCTGGGTCACGTTCACTAAATCCCTATCTCCGTTTCATTTTTACACCCAGTTAAGAGGTGATTGCTGCCAATTAATGAATCTCTAACAGCGTGTGTTAAAATGTATCAAATTTATTACCCTTCCACATTAAGTACCCAAAATGTTTTAACACACCAAAAGTTTAACTGATGAAGATTGCTAAACATTACTAAAATTTTAAACCACTGAAATTGTAAATACTGTTGATATTCTGTTATTCAACATGAAAGAGGCAGTAGATGACGATATGATTTCGAAGTCTTGACCAAATGTTCCGTGAAGCACAAAAATCAGTAAATTTAAAAATGCAAAACATGTTTATCTTACAAACTACACACCTTAACCTGATAACTTCAATGCAGCATAGACATAGGTAAGACAAAACTTAGTAGTATAACTTAATATTAAACTTGAACTGTTATAAAATGACTGGTGTGGCTTTCATGGCCTCAACAGAAAACAGCACAATATTACTACCTCCGAAATATCAAAGTTTAGAACAGAAAGGTTGCGTTCCTGCAAATAAGTCCATCATGTTTATTTTTGCACGCTTATGAAAAAAAAGTGTTTCCTGGTTTTGATTAATCATTCTTAAAAATGCTACAACTTCCGGCTTTTTTTCCTTTTTTTTACAGCCAGTATTTTGAATATTTTTTTAACCAACCTCGAATAGCATAACCTGAAGGTGAATGTTTTTGGAATGAGTTTTGCAATGACGCTGCGTTAATTTTTGTTCCGAAAACCGAAAAACGCGCATTGCATTGTCTTGTTGAGTCACCATTTTGAAGTAAGAGGTCAGTTTTTCTAAAAAAATCAATGCGGCGAGTGTAGCGATGCCAGATGAAACCTCGAGCTATACTTCAGTATTCCGTTATCATTAATATTTTGTGTTTTTATTTCCGGTTTTGAAAGTAGTAGACAACGAAACCCAGACAATAATCTTGAACTGTACTCCTTGGCGTGATTTAAATCATCAAAATTTGAAATTACCTGATCAAAATCAAATATGATTTCATTCAGCAGTCGAATGCATTCCACACCGTTGTTAATATCCTCAGAGTAAAAATTTGCAAAGTTTGGAATGGAAGCAAAGAGAACGCCACAGCAGACATATGACTGGGCATAAAGTTCCTGTAAAGAAAGCAAACAAATTTTGTAAAGGAAATTCTGCAGTCAAATTTACCAATGATAACATTAAGAACTTCACGAAGAGCCTGTTAGACTCAAAGTGTGTTGAACAGTTGGCATAAATAAGGTCTTTTTATTTTATAGAAAGAAACGTTTTTTTAGCAAAGCACTTGAAATAAACCAATGATTCTTTCGTAATATTGTTAACGACTGCGGTGTACGTTGGGGCACGAGATCGACAATATAATTAGCAAATTAATTGCCGAAAATTCACAAAATAATTTTCAAGCGTTAGCCTTAGCTGGCGCATTCCAATCGGGGATATGCATCCAGTTATCATAATAGGCCATATCCGCTGTTAAAGGGTAACTGCAAAGAAAAAAGTGTATTTTTAAACAGCCTAATTAGGACGAGCATGTCACAAAACAATTTTTCCGCCACAAACAAAATTTTTCCAGCAATATTTATTGCGCTGGACTGATTTTAGTTTGCGGCTATTTCACCCGTTTTGAATCGCGCGCCACAAAGTTGCTATTATACGTCATAGAGTAGCTGCTATACGTCACGGAGTGACGTATACCAGCCACTCCGCGGGCGTCGAAAGAGCGGGAGTTTCAAATGCGGAGAGGTTGGGACTCCGACTAAATTATGTCCTGTGGCGTAAAGATTGCTAGAAAAAAATTGTTTTTTCGCGGAAGATTTGTTTCGTGACATGCTTGTCCCAATTAGGCTGTTTAAAAGAACACTTTTTTTCTTTGCAGTTACCCTTTAAGGAAACCGAGTTCTTTCCCGTTCTTCATTGACAACTTAAGCTACGAAGAACACGAAGTATTTAAAAGAGCATGCACAAAGTCAGAGACAAATCTGATGTTTTTACATGCCAAACCAACGAAGGGCATCTGGCACGCCCTAGCGGAGGACTGAGGATTCATTTCGACCACCCGGGGATATTTCGACGTGCAACCAAAAGCTCGGTTACACGTTGCCTTCTTCGCAGTTAAGCCTCCGTAGATAACATGCACAAGAGTGAATGAATGAATTTGGGGGTTTATGGCGGCAGCAGCGACATGGGCTCAATCGTGCGCCATAGTTCCCACTAAGAAAAACCCAAGAGACTGTATGAGTATACATTCGTCTTGATAATTCTTACACGTTGCCTCCATGGACGTGGGAATCTCTCAAAAAGTGAGAAGCTTCATGAAAAGAAATATACAAAGTAATACTGTGAAGCAATGATGAAGTGAGCCTAGCTTCACTGACCTCATTTTTCCGGTCATGAGTAAGAAAATAGGTGGCGACATGATCTGGAAGAACGTTGCGCAGGAGCTGCGTGTTGTAGCTGCAGATTTCACGCATGCTTTGAAGGTTTGTTTGTGCCTGACGTTTCCACAAGAAGTCCAGCCGGGATGTGACTTCGGTCTGTAAAGATCACAAAAGTTTGACATTTTTACTTAACTCACTTGGGTAGTAAAATAAAACCAAGTCTAGAAGCACTATCCCTAACTTTAACTGTAGAAGCATCATTAGTTACACTTGGCTGAAAATATCCTCCTCGCTTTCCAAATTAGAGACACTAGAGCACACACAGATCAGAAGTAATCTCCCACAACATGAAATATGTTCACACGCACACTCGACATTCTAAGCAATTTATTCAGGATGCAATCTGAATTCACTAGAATTTACCGACACTTAAGTTTTTTCACATATATTTGCATGCTGATATTAATCGTCTCACAATGTTACAAACATTTTATTGAATGCAACTCTAGGTGCAAAGAGGCTTATATATATATATATATATATATATATATATATATATATATATATATATATATATATATATATATATATATACGCCTCTTTCTGTCTTAAAACAGCGCGAATACCATTCGAGACGCTCATGTTAAGAATACAACCCAAACGTCAAAATCCTCAAAGTTCGCACCCTTTAAAGCACTTGAATGTTAATTTTCTTCTAATACTCTGTCAAAAATAACGCCTCATCCAGAAGAAATTTATGTGCAGCACAAGTCTCCGCGCAACATTACCGAATTAAAACAGGTGTTGTCACAAAGCGGATTGACGTGTAGTATTGAACTCACCAGCCTGCAGTGGTAGACGACAATGTAGAAAAATACGGCTATGAGGATGGGCATCCGGTCGTCTACTGAAACTATTCTATTCAGGAAGGAAGAAAAAGAACAACCAGTGGAACAATACAATTACATCCATGCTCTAGTTCGCAGCATTGTCATGACAGATGCTACTGTCGGTACTAAATAAAAAATTAGCACAATGAAGCTGACTGCCGGGCCGGCGAAAGGGCGACAATATGGCGCCACAGTCGCACAAACACAGCGATGACAAGACTGCTTGTCAAGTGTCATCTCTGCAGCACGGGGGAGGTCGGCAGATACCACAGTCGATCCCAAAGCGCGCTTTTAAACCATTAATTCTCTGCTTCAGGCTTTCGTCGGTCATGCATGAGTGTGCGCCAGGGAATATTGCTCGTTGAGAGCAGTAATATCGTTTTGATATTCACCATGTTAACTTCATTGGTGGCTCACAACACCTACCGAGCATCCCCGAGCTTGAAAAGTGGGAACGGCCCGGTCACTCTCGCTCTCGGTGTATTCCCGACAACGCAGCGCCGCGATACTAGGGAGTTTTCGTAGATGGTTTTCGCCGTCCCGCAACGCTCTCCGCAACCCGCTACGATACCCGGAACTCTACAGGCAAGGCCATCGGCGAGCAGGCGCAGTAGCGGCTTCTTCGTTGCGGAGGGCTTAGCGGAGGGGAAAACGCGGTCTACGAAAACTCCCATATTGGGAGTTTTCGTAGATCGCTTTTGCCGTCCCGCTACGCTCTCCGCAACCCGCTACGATACCCGGAGCTCTACAGTCAAGGCCATCGGCGCGCAGGCGCGAGTAGCGGCTTCTTCGATGCGGAGGGCTTAGCGGAGGAAAACGCGGTCTACGAAAACTCCCTTATTAGGGCAGTTTTCGTAGATCGCTTTCGCCGTCCCGCAACGCTCTCCGCAACCCGCTACGATGCCCGGAACTCTACAGTCAAGGCCATCGGCGCGCAGGCGCAGTAGCGGATTCTTCGATGCGGAGAGCTTAGCGGAGGGGAAACGCGGTCTACGAAAACTCCTTATTAGGGAGTTTTCGTAGATCGCTTCGCCGTCCCGCTACGCTCTCCCGCAACCCGCTACGATACCCGGAACTCTACAGTCAAGGCCATCGGCGCACAGGCTGGAGTAGCGGATTCTTCGATGCGGAGGGCTTAGCGGAGGGGAAAACGCGGTCTACGAAACTCCCTATTAGGGAGTTTTCGTAGATCGCTTTCGCTGTCCCGCTACGCTCTCCGCAACCCGCTACGATACCCGGAACTCTACAGTCAAGGCCATCGGCGCACAGGCGGAGTAGCGGATTCTTCGATGCGGAGGGCTTAGCGGAGGGGAAAACGCGGTCTACGAAAACTCCCTTATTAGGGAGTTTTCGTAGATCGCTTTCGCCGTCCCGCTACGCTCTCCGCAACCCGCTACGATACCCGGAACTCTACAGTCAAGGCCATCGGCGCACAGGCGCAGTAGCGGCTTCTTCGATTGCGGAGGAGCTTAGCGGAGGGAAAACGCGGTCTACGAAAACTCCTTATTAGGGAGTTTTCGTAGATCGCTTTTGCCGTCCCGCTACGCTCTCCGCAACCCGCTACGATACCCGGAACTCTAGCAGTCAAGGCCATCGGCCCACAGGCGGAGTAGCGGATTCTTCGATGCGGAGGGCTTAGCGGAGGGAGAATCACGGTTTACGCAAAGCTCCCTCATTAGGGAGTTTTCGTAGATCGCTTTCGCCGTCCCGCTACGCTCTCCGCAACCCGCTGCGATGCCCGAACTCTACAGTCAAGGCCATCGGCGCACAGGCAAAGTAGCGGATCCCCTTCGATTTGGAAAGCTTAGCGGAGGGGAAAATGCGGTCTACGAAAACTCCCTGTCGGGGAGTTTTCCTAGATCGCTTTTGCCGTCCCGCTACGTTTCCGCAACCCGCTACGATACCCGGAACTCATACAGTCAAGGCCATCGGCCCGCAGGCGCAGTAGCGGCTTCTTCGTATGCGGAGGAGCTTAGCGAGGGGAAAACACGGTTCACGAAAACTCCCTTATTAGGGAGTTTTCGTAGACCGTTTTCGCTGTCCCGCAACGCTCTCCGCAACCCGCTACGATGCCCGGAACTCATACAGTCAAGGCCATCGGCGCACAGGCGGGGTAGCGGATTCCTCGATGCGGAGGGCTTAGCGGAGGGGAAAACGCCGGTCTACGAAAACTCCCATTATGGGAGTTTTCCAGATCGCTATCGCCGTCCTGCAACGTTCTCCGCAACCCGCTACGATACCCGGAGCTCAACAGTCAAGGCCATCGGCGCGCAGGCGCAGTAGCGGGCTTCTTCGTTGCGGAGGGCTTAGCGGAGGGGAAACACGGTCTACGAAAACTCTCTATTAGGGCGTTTTCGTAGATCGTTTCCGCCGTCCCGCAACGTCTCTCCGGCAAACCCGCTACGATACCCGGAACTCAACAGTCAAGGCCATCGGCGCGCAGGCGCGGTAGCGGCTTCTTCGATGCGGAGGGCTTAGCGGAGGGAAAACGCGGTCTACGAAAACTCCTCATTAGGGAGTTTTTCGTAGGTCGCCTTGAATGCCGTCCGCATACGCCCCCGCGCAACCCGCTACGATGCCCGGGAACTCAACAGTCAAGGCCATCGGCGCGCGAGGCGCAGTAGCGGCTCCCTCGATTGCGGAGGGCTTAGCCCGGATGGGAAAACGCCGGTCTACGAAAACTCCCTATTAGGGCGTTTTCGTAGATCGCCGTCGCCCGTCCCGCAACGCTCTCCGCAACCCGGTACGATACCCGGAACTCAACAGTCAAGGCCATCGGCCCACAGGCGGCAGTAGCGGCTTCTTCGATGCGGAGGGCTTAGCGGAGTGGGGAAAATCCCGGTCTACGAAAAAACTCCCTTATTAGGGAGTTTTCGTAGATCGCTTTTGCCGTCCCGCTACGCTCTCCGCAACCCGCTACGATGCCCGGAACTCTACAGTCAAGGCCATCGGCGCACAGGCGAAGTAGCGGATCCTTCGATTTGGAAAGCTTAGCGGAGGGGAAAACGCGGTCTACGAAAACTCCCTATTAGGGAGTTTTCGTAGATCGCTTTGCCGTCCCGCTACGCTCTCCGCAACCCGCTACGATACCCGGAACTCTACAGTCAAGGCCATCGGCCCACAGGCGGAGTAGCGGATTCTTCGATGCGGAGGGCTTAGCGGAGGGGAAAACGCGGTCTACGAAAACTCCCTATTAGGAGTTTTCGTAGATCGCTTTAGCTGTCCCGCCACGCTCTCCGCAACCCGCTACGATACCCGGAACTCTACAGTCAAGGCCACCGGCGCAGGCGCAGTAGCGGCTTCCTCGTTGCTGGAAGGCTTAGCGGAGGAGGAAACGCGGTATACGAAAACTCCCTATTACCGCTTCCGCTGTCAATCACTTGTGTTAATCTTTTTGTGCCGATTGCTTGTATATTTAACAGCAATGCATTACACAAATGTAAAGCAAACGTTCAAACACCCAAAATAAAAGTTAGATTTAAAGTTAAGCATCGATATCATGGCCAACATAGAACGACAGCGTCGGATCTGGTTGTCTCGACTCCAGGACCACCGACATAATGGTAGAAGATAGAAATTTATTTTTAATTGGGGCTTGATATTTCCGTACCGAACATTCTCAGTTTTTATATATATATATATATATATATATATATATATATATATATATATATATATATATATATATATATATATATAGGCTACATTAGTAATTTATTCCATGTTCCTGCCTAATTATAGTCCAACGCTCTTGGAACCATAAGTTCGCTCCCTTACACCATACCACCCCGCTTCGTTACACCGAGGTTTTCATTATCTACGAACTCAATTAGCTTCCAAGTTACAAAATTCCTTGTAAGTGAGGCCAGTCTGAAGCGAACAAGCAAGAAAAACACACAAAAAAACAGGTATTTCAACATTTTCCTAAGCAGATTATCTTCCCCCAAACCCTTTTTTCGTTTTCTTTTTTTTTCACACATACACGTCTCTTGACAACAGTGGAAGCAAAAAAAAATCCTAGCCCCTCCAAATAATATATATATATATATATATATATATATATATATATATATATATATATATATATATATATATATATATATATATATATGGGTGGTTTCATCTCAAATCGTGCAGGCAAAAAGGGTCGAATTTTTAATTTCGCTGAAAAAAATATATGTTATGGTGTCGTCTCTAAAAACGCAGTAGCCACAAACGACAAGTCCGTCAGATTTTTCGTTCTCGACTTACGAATTTTAAAAGAGGCCGCGGCGGAAAGCAGTGTTTTTCACATCCGTCGTGGGTCGGATGTTTCGCTCGATCTCCCGTCGTGGATTTTCAGTCCACATTATAGTAACTTTTTTCAAGCACTCTGTGGGCACAGGTAAAAAGCTCTAATACCATGAAATAATTTTAGGCGTTTTGCTTTTTTCTGTAAAAATGTCAAATACGCCCCCTCGGTCAATTGTTGACGAACTTTGACAATTAAATACTGGCGATCTACTTGGGTTACATCAATATTTTTTATGTCTATAGAGAGCCCAAAACACGCTCTTTATAGATATTATAACATGATCTACCTGTATTAAATAGCCTTTGCGGGACGTTTACGTTAATGTTATGCGAAAACCAAAAAGTACCAATTTTAAGATCGATTTTCTCAAAAAACCCATTTTTTATTTTTTTTTATTTTTTGTTAAAATGTAGATATGATAGTTGTCTACTCGAAAAGCAAGTCGAGAAAGTGTATATTTTGTTTGCATGTTCTATATTTAAGCCTCAATATCGGAAAAAGACGTCTTCGTCTTGCAAGACCTAAGTCAGACAAAAAAAAAACGTGCGCTTCTATGAATTGTAAAAAAGTTGTCTTGAATTTTTGTCTGCGTTTTGTAATCAATTATAAACGCATTTTGTGGTATTGAATAGTTATTTATGTTTTGAAAAGAGCGGGAAACCACGAGAAACATATCTAATCAAATCAGCAGGCCTAGTAGACCTTCAATATCGAAGAGGAACAGACGTTGTATTTTTTCGATTGATAAAACTTTCACTGTAAACTAGCATGACTAGCTATTAGCTGTCATATTACTAAGACATGAAAAGTCACCACGTCATTTATCTATTATATACAATTCTTTCCGAAACCAAACGCTAGGGTTTGTTCACCGTACATCGCACAGATCACCAGGGAATATCCTTTCACTTCCGTAATACACAAAAGTGATGACACAGAAACGATCCGAAACACACGGAGAGATTGTCACAAAGAAGGGTAGGGAATAAAAATAAATAAATAAGAATAAAATTACCCAACTTCGATCTTAACGAAAATTGCGGTAAAAAAATAAAAGATTTAGGTTCGAGCCGTGGCAAGGCGATAGGTCCAGGCCTGGTCAGACAAAGAAGTCAACGACACGTAAAGGAAAAAAAGGTTAATTAATAAGACAGAAAAACTCAGCCGCACACGGCAAGAACAAAAACCAACTCCTCCGGGCACTCCCTAAACGGGACACAACCAAATGCGTGCGAACACGCTCTCTACAGCACCGTCAGGCCGCTACGCCATGAAGAAATAAACCCAACAAGTAAACAATGCTAACAAACAGTTAGTTACGAAACATAAAAAAAAGTTCAGCAGAACCGCACCTGAGAAACAAAGTTCAGCGGGGCGAAGAAACACACACGAAATAAAATTAAAAAAAAAGTCTTAACTGACCGACGCCGAGTCCAGTCCCATGACACTGAAGCCTGGCAGGATGATGGCGTCCAGATGATGCTCAAATCTATTCTTCACTCTGTTCCGCACATCCGTCGTGGCTGTACGGAACAAAGTGAAGAATAGTTTCGAGCAGCGGTGCGCGAGAAGGTAACCGAGACGTAACATGCCTCGAGCTTCATATCGGGAGAGGAGCTTTCGAGGTAGTTACTGCATGCAGTTACTCAAACTTTTTCTTTAACCCTTCCCTTTTTCTAAAAAAAAAAAAAAAAAACACGTCAGCCGGCGCTAACTTTTTATCTCGGGAGAAGACCACTCTTCACAAACGGTTATAGTTGCCAAGGAGGCTGACTTCGACTCAACTAGTCTCCGGGCAGAATAGACACAAGTATATTTACCAACACGCTCGTTTTTGATGCTAGTCTCCGGGCTTTGCTGTTTCCAAAAGAGATAACCCTTCGGTGCTATCGGATTTCCGCGGAGGGAGATAGAGTACATAAAATTGAAAGAATAAAACACGGAGGACAAGCACAGGACAACCACTTTGCAGAGCACGGCCATTTCTAGGATAGGGCGTTCGAAGCTTGGGCAAATACGCGGTATCGTTTCACGCGTGCACGGATGGCTGGTTTCAAAATTTTCCCACATCCCTAACGAAACCGGCCCATCTTCGTGTGCGTGCGCGATTTTCGTCCCGCGCCGCCGGTTTTAGCTCGCACGCGGCGTTATTTTGGCAGGCAGAACTGTTGTTGACCGTCGATATTGTAAGGCCATGGTGTTCTCATCCTCCCGGTACAGTTACTTTGCTTTCCCTTCTGCAATACTCTGACTGACTGACTACTCCTGGGTGGCCGTCACTGTTCGCCGCGTCAACGACACATTCGTACCATTTCACTCCTCGTGACACAGGGTGCGCTGCTCGCTTTACTGTCACGGGCCGTCCTATCTAACACAACGAGCGCGAAACGTCGTGGTCACCTGCTGGTTCCGAAAGGGCGGGACATTCATATAGGCCAATGAAGGCCCCGAATCAATAGGATGTCTGCCGATTTCTATACATTAAAATTTACGACGCCTGCTGGTCTGTTAAGAAGTGTTGCTTTCTCTTTTGAACTGCTCCAATGTAGCTTGCCGCCTATAATAAAATTTAAATGATCAATAAATACAACAGGGTGGAACTACTGTATTTCATTTTTATGTGGGTGCGTTGAAAAAAGTCAAAAATATTTCCAAGTTCGTGAAGACGCGCAATTCGCAAGTCCGTTTCAAGCCGTAAAAACACGTTTTTGTACGGTATTGATGCTTAAATATAAAACACACAAACAAAATATACACTTTCTCGACTTGCTTTTCGAGTAGACAACTATCATATCTACATTTTAACAAAAAATAAAAAAAATAAAAAATGGTGTTTTTTGAGAAAATCGATCTTAAAATTGGTACTTTTCGGTTTTTGCATAACATTAACGTAAACGTCTTGCAAAGGCTATTTAATTCAAGTAAATCATTTTATAATATCTATAAAGAGCGTGTTTTGGGCTCTCCATAGACATAAAAAATATTGATGTAACCCAAGTAGATCGCCAGTATTTAATTGTCAAAGATCGTCAACAATTGACCGAGGGGGCGTTTTCGACATTTTTACAGAAAAAAAGCAAAACGCCTAAAATTATTTCATGGTATTAGAGCCTTTTACCTGTGCCCGCAGAATGCTTGAAAAAAGTTAATATAATGGGGACTGAAAATCCACGACGGGAGATCGAGCGAAACATCCGACCCACGACGGATGTGAAAAACACTGCTTTCCGCCGCGGCCTCTTTTAAAATTCGTAAGTCGAGAACAAAAAACCCGACGGACTTGCCGTTTGTGGCTACTGCGTTTTTAGAGACGACGCCATAACATATATTTTTTTCAGCGAAATTAAAAATTCGACCCTTTTTGCCTGCACGATTTGAGATGAAACCACCCATATATATATATTTATATGTGTTTTGGGTTATCTTACGTTGTCCCACGAGCCAAACCAGCCAATCAAATGTTATGAAAGAATCACGTGACTAAAGGCCCCGCGCGCCACTGCGCCCCTACCGAAGGTGACGTTATCTTCGCACGGCATTAGATTGGGTTCAATGGCTCGTAACCTCCTCTGGGGTCCTTCTCTCCTGTGCGGTCCTTCCAACCATGACGGAGGTGCGCGTTTGCTTGTGCAACTCTTACTTTGAGAGCGCGCTCTTGGTCGCGTTATTGTGCAGTTCTTTGCACTACCTTTCGAGATTGCGTTTTTTTTGTTGTTTTGTTTTTAGCGGAATAATTTAGACACGTTTCAATCTCCTCGAATTCCTTTCAAGCAACTCCATTCTTTTTCTTTTCTTTTCTACATTTCCCTGCGCAAGCTAGTTTTGCCAAGAGGTCGGTTTTAAGTTCTAGCCATTACGGTACTTGCACAATCTAGATACTAGTAAAGTTCTCCACACTAACGATTTTAGAATGTGAAATTATAGGAAGTCACGTTTCTGTGACTATTAGCATTTGTTGGACTTATACTTTCTGGCTCACCTATTCGGATAGCTCGGAGCGTGGAGCGAAAGCTTGTGCTGGGAACCTCCTGGGTTCGATTCCCCACCGCCCCCGCCCGTTTCGATCTGGATGAGTTTCGTACCGGCATGCGTTCGTGTGATCACTACTGCGTGATGCGCGTTAAAAACCCCAGGTTAGCGGTTGTACCGCACTGGCTAAATTTCTCATCTACAGGCTAAGAGACCGATTACCCGTTGAGGCGCATCTCCCCATCAAGGCTGTATAAACATAAAGAGCAAACCATTTTTTTTTCACCTATTCGGATAGAAAAAAAAGAAGAAAAAACCCCTGATATGCTGGCAAGGTGCTTACTGATGTTGTTGCTTTTTCACATACGAACTAGTGCCTACATTTTGAAACTATGGAAGAGTTACATATGCTTCAATTTGAAAACTCGGTTAATTGACTAAAAACAACAAAATTTTTTTCTTGGGAACAATTTTTTTTTTTAAAATGAAGGTGAACCAAATTATTTGCAACAATGCACTTAGGAGAGACTGAGTAAAAAAAAGAAAAAAAAAGAAACGCGCTTTTGGGCACAAGGCTTAAGCCCCATTTTTCATAGCCTAGTGACATATACTGATTTTCGAAATTACGATTTATTTCTAACGTCTGATTTCTGCTGCACAAATAGGGTGTTTTTTTTTCTTTAAGCTTTACAGATTTGTTTAAAAAAGCCGTGAAAGCTACACTTATGCGGTTTGTGCAGGTAAGTTATATGTAGTATGTAGTAAAATGTAGTATGGGGGCTAATCGCAACGATCAGTCGGCTAACTAAGTACAATTTGGTAATTAACTTTTAATTAGTGAAAATAGACACATGGTTCACATTACACCCTAAGAAATGCCTGCGCGTCTACTCACCCGCAAAACACTCAAAGAGCCAATCATTCCGATCTAGAAATCATCTCAGCGAATGATCTGCGCTGTGGCATATTACGCAATGCAAAGCGTCAAGCTTGCATCGCGTAATGCCACAGCGCAGACTTCATTTTGAGGTCTAAACAGATGTCCCGCATCATCATCATTCGCTGAGATGATTTCCCAGATCGGAATGATTGGCTCTTTGAGTGTTTGCGGGTAAGTAGACGCGCAGGCATTTTTAGAGTGTAGACACGTGCTGAGCGTCATCGAAAACCACTAAATCGGTAATTTTTAGAAATACCTTCAGCGCGTGAGAACCGCAGTAGCGCGCTAAGGTTACCACTCGTGGAGCAGGTACAAGGCTACCGGAGCGATAACGCGTCCGCGCGATTTTCCCGAGGTAAATGTTTGCAAGTCCGGCTTCAGGGCGCTGCCATCTTGCTTGACTGGGGTGCGCTTGGACGAGTCATAATCCGATTGCGAAGCCTTGCTAAGGCGTCGTAATCGGATTATGGCCGCGCCCAAGAGCGCACCCCACTGAGGAAGATGGCGGCGCCCTGAGACCGGACTTCCAAATGTGTATAGACCTACTCAAGTCTCTGACGTCACGCCACTGCGGTGGCGCTGCTGTCGGCACTGCGCATGCGCAGATGCTTCGCGCCTCAGGCAAGTCTGGTTTCCGCGCACGCGCATTGCCCACACCTGGTGTGGGAAAATGCGGGCTGGTTCATAGACAGTGTGTTGGTCGATAGGCAGCGCGTGGTGCATCCTGAGCATTTGATCATCACTCCTCCACCAATGAGAATGCGTCACGAGCCGATAATATCGCAGAAGAAGCAATCACGAAGCTGGAAGGCTGATCATGCATAATGCCACACTTTCCGTTCCTTAAGCTATCAGTGATTATAACTAAACATATGAGGAATGCGACTAATTTTTGCGTTCAAAAGTTGTATCGAAAAAAAAAGAAAAGTACTTACACTTCGTATCCCTTGTGAGATCGCCTGAAGACTGTGGGAAGAAAACCTTCACCAGGACGATGTCGGTGAGCGCCATTCCCGCCAGCATAACCACCTTGATGAGGTAGTTCAGCTTGATGAAGGCGGAGCAGGCGACCATGCACAGCATCCAGGAAAACATGTAGTACTGAGAAGGAAAACGAAACAACCCTCTAGCCATTTATTTCCTATACCAGAATAATTTCAATGTATCTTCGAATCACTAATATAAACATTATCGACACACAGCTCGTCTACCAAAGGGGAGAAAAAGAAGGAGACGGAGAGAGAGAGAGATAACCAGCTTCCAAAATGCATCCTAATAGAGTTCATCCTGGCCATACTGAATTAAGGCCTATAAGCTCAATTTTATTTTGTAGGTATGCATTCATATATTAGCCAGTACACGCGACTACTACTAATTAGTAAACGTGACTTTAAGAACGTACTTTAAGAAACAATTTAGCGTAATTGACACCTTTATAAAATCATTGAACCTCTATATAGAATTGTGCCAGTAAAAAGATGAAAATCAAAAAGAAAATTACAAAAAATTACAGACGTCTACGCTCCTCTGCAATGCGAAATGAGAGCGCAGCTCTTGAGGTATGTAGATTTTGTGACATAGCGTGGTAGAGAATTTGAGAGAGAAACATATACATATATGTTTCATTTTGTTGTGATTTGTTTGAGGGTAGGCCAGGGAGGACGATGGAAGATACGGTAGGAGCCCCATAATGCAACGCGCGCGGTGTTTGTTTCAACGTGAAACGTTTTTGGCTAGTTGCTCCGGATTTCGTAACGCCGTGGCCTGTGACGTCAGCAGATTTCTCGCTAAATTTAACTGGAAAATTGACGCCACGTGACCTACACACCAATTCAGTTTCCAAGCTAAATTATTTAGCGGGGAAAATAATGTCACATGACTTCATGCCACGTGACTTATACACAAAGTCGGTTTCCTCGCGAAATTTAGTGGGAAAACTGACGCCACATGACCTCAACACCAATTCCATTTCCCGCTAAATTTAGTAGGGAAACTGAATTGGTGTAGAGGTCATGTGACGTCAGTTTTGGCGCTAAATTTAGCGGGGAAACTGAATTCGCAGTGTTGCATTCTGGGATATCACAGACCTACACACCAATTCAGTTTATTCGCTAAATTTAGCGAGGAATTGGTGTATAGGTATGTGACGTCCCATAATGCAACGCGCGCGGTTACGCCGACGCGACGCCGACAGCGACGGCGACGCCGCTATACGCGGAAGCGGCCGCTTAAGAACTGCGCTCTAAGAAAAAGAAAACAAAAACTGAACACAAACAGCACAGGAAATATGCTGTTTGTCTTTTGCCTTCTTAAATTTAATTATTAACTTTCTGTCCTCTACCAACGCGCTCTCCTCTAAAAGCACACAAATACTTATAAACTATTTACTAATCAGAATGTAGAGCTGCTGTTAAAACTAGAGGTTTGTTTGTTTAGAAATATCATAATATGAAATGAGTGTTGATATCTTCTGCGTATCCGAGCTATATCGCCCTTATTTTCCCACCACGCTAACCTAATTGTTCAGAATCTGCATATTCCTCAGAAAACCCAGACGAATCCACCAATCTAGCACACTCCTTGTTTTATGTACAGATGTCAACTGCCGTGTGCTACTGGTGCCTAGAACGAGACTTGCGCAAGGTTCACCTGAGGATAGCAGCAGAGCGAGCTCTCCGCAGATTCAAATCTGCACGCCATCGTTGAATTTTGCAGGGTTCGGTCGCAAACAAACTGAAAAAAAAACACAAAAAGTTATTAGGCGCAGTGCTTTAATATTAATAATAATATTTTTTTTATTGAGACATGGCCGTTTAGACAACACAAACTCTATAGCTCTTTCTCGCGTTTGACCAGCACAAATTTACGATTGGTTCTCGCGGAGGCTCGCGAGAACCATTCATATGGCAATTTGGGAAAAGGGACAAGCGAATATGAAGGCGCAGGTAACTTCTGAGATTCGCGATGAGACATAAATGACATGTTGGGATTTCGAGCTAGGAAGCACCATGCATACTTTGCAGTTCGTCGTAAAACCATATCTCTTTCTTGAAATGGCCATGCTCGGCTCTTGCGTGCTTCGCTACACGCGCGGATCCTCCTCGTGAAGAAATACGGGAAATATGCTAGAAAATACGGTGCATGAACCCTCCACAAATTATTATCCTTTAAGTAGACCCAGAAGAAATCGGGGAAACGTTTCGGTTAAGCGCCGACAACCGAGGAAATGTGTTTTGTACTGTGGTCGGTTTGACCGTCTCATGGCTCAGGGAACGACACTAAGACATTGAGGGAATAAGAATATTGTTTTACAAGGATTTCAAATCAAGGTATCAAAGGTCACAGGAACCGTAGTCCAATAGACCCCTTTCAAAACTCCCTCAAGCAATATTGGCAGTCGCCATAGCTTGTTTAACTTGCATAAGAAAAAGAATCATACTTTTGTTTCTTTACTTCTAGGCTAGGTGGAGCAAGCTACCGCCCGATATGAAGGGTACAGCCGTTACGATCCGATATGAAGGGTACAGCCGTTACGATCCATCCATCCATTGGACACAAAGCGCGTGATTGGTGCGACCACGTCGCACCTCCGTCTTCAGGTACTTGACGGTACCATTCCACTCGCATTGCGCGACCATGCTACAGCTATCTGAGCGCTACAGGTTCTTCGCGCACTGTAAGCAAAAAATACGGCCTTTTTTTTTGGCTTCAGGAACTTTTTACAATGGTACGGTACGTACATTGGATCTCGCCTCGACGGTACGGTTCGATCTCGACGGTACGGTACGTACATTGGATCTCGCCAATACCACAAAACCTTTGCTCTTGTAAAATGCAGTTCCAGGGTCACCTCATAGATGGCGTCAGCGTGCCAGTGTGTTTTCTCGCCGTAGGAGATTACGAAAGCTCGTTAGTAAGCAAACGCAAGTGTCTGAAACGTACCTTGACTTCTCGCCGTCGGCTTTTAGCGGAGGAGCTGAAATTGCATTCCGTAAGCGCGCATCTCGGCGTGCATAAACGACGACGCGGCCACGTGCCATCGAAACGAGACCCTCGCACCAAAGCACGGAACAAGGAGCAAAGAGCGACCGGCGCTTAGCACTGGTCTCGACGGTAACACGCAATCACAACAAAAACACACACAAAAAAAGGAACGTGCGTCAAAACCGGGTGTTATTGTGTGCTTGAGCCTAGAGTACAAAACAACCAAACAGCAAGAGTGGACTGTTTAGGAGTGGGGTTAGTGTTGTGCTGAAGGGTCGAGCACAAGTTAGTTACAAAGGCAGCCGGCGAAAACAACAGCTCCGAAGCAGAACTGTTTCCGGTTCCATCGAACTTGAAAGGTACCACGTTATTAGCAACCTGTCTGCAACTCATTTGTTTCAGAAAACCGTTATATTGATTTCACGGCAGAA
The DNA here is from genome assembly GCA_037355805.1 of Ixodes ricinus. Lineage (NCBI taxonomy): Eukaryota > Metazoa > Arthropoda > Arachnida > Ixodida > Ixodidae > Ixodes > Ixodes ricinus. The sequence goes on along the minus strand of JAZHYW010043743.1, from coordinate 146,794 downwards.
CTTGCTATATTTAGCAAAGTATGATTAACATCGGAGGTCAGCTGATGAGTAATTTTTAGAATGACTCGACGCGAGGAGAAAAATGTCAATCACACTCGAGGCTCCTGTATAAACTGTGCAAAGAAGCAGTACTCATCAACGGTTCTCGGGGATCAGTGGCCGAGTATGTGTTAAGTTAACGCACAGCAGTTCGGGACTGTTGGGACCTTTGGGACTGACTAACTACCCACTGTCTAAACATACACACAACACAATTTTACATTGTTTAAGAAGGAGGGTGATTAATATCGCGATAAAAAGACTGAACACAGTTTAGGTCACAAAGGCAAAACGCGAATAGAAACAGCTCAGAAAGGGAGTCTTTTCAGGTCTAATTCATCTTGACAGTGTGAAACGTCTGCCTGCAACTTATTTCTCTTTCAGAAACGTGTTATCATAATTTAACGGCATAAATCCAAATATTAAAAAAAAGTTTAATCGAAATATGAGACCGGCTGATCATTAAGCTTTTGACCAAACTGGCGCGAGGGACACTCAAGATCTGTAGTTCTTCCATCGCTTGTACAAAGCAGAAATAAATACTGAACAACGGCTATGACATCAAGTGTTTGAACCATTTGCTTTAATCACTTGAAGAGAGTAGTGGTAATAACGGCTATTAACTCGGGTATTTTAACTATTCGCTCTGATTTGGTCAGAAAAATTTAGATTAAAAAGTGGGGTTAAGATGAGACCACGTACCATAGTGCCAGTGGAGGCGACGAACATGAGGAAGAGTGTGGAGCAGATGACGATGTTCCTCCAGAAGCACTGCTCCTCCAGAGTCCTGGAGATGGACACAAGGCGCACTGGGGACCACGGACATTCACTGCCCACCGCTGCCACAAGGACAAGCGCTAGCAGGGCGGAGATGGATGAGTATGATACAGTCATGAAGAAGGACCTGGGAAGAGGAAGACACGCTGTGGAACAGTTCAACTGACATCCGGGTTGTCAGTACAACTAGAAGGTGGCAAACCTTATGATACCGATGCCGAGCAGAATTATGCATAAAGCTCTGCAATATATAAGCATTGCTTAGTAATATTTTTAAGCGCAGAGGTTTGTGCAGCATAATGCACGTGGGTCAAGCTAAGAATAAGGACCCTGCTTGCTAAAAGCAGCCCCTTTAAAACGCTACGCTGGAAGGCTACCATGTCATGCAATGTTCTACTGGTGCATTCGTCATTGCACTACGCGAAAAAAAAGTTTCTTTTTAGGTTTTACAAATTTGTTTTAAGAAATTTGCGAAATCTACCCGAATGCGGTTTGTGCAGGTGACTTACTTATACGGCCAGGGGGACATACTATGGGGGCGGCTAATCATCACAATAAGTCGAATAATTAACTCGGTTCTGTTCATTAACTTTTAATTAGTGAAAATAAACACACTGCACCAATTAGAAACTTGCTGAGCGCCATCAAAAACCATTAAATTAGTAATTGTTAGCAAAAACTTTGAGATCGTGGGAAGCGCAGTAATGCGCTAAAGTTACCTTCTGTGCAACAGGCAGAAGGCTGGGGGTGAGAAAACACGGATAAAGCGCCGTTCACACATATGCGACCGAGGAAGACCAAGAGAGACCAGACCGGTTTTTAAGCCTCTTGCGACGTCTTAGGACCGGATGCGCTGCAGCGGAGCTGGTCCTAAGACGTCGCAAGAGGCTTAAAAACCGGTCTGGTCTATCTCGGTCTTACTCGGTTGCACATGTGTGAAAGGCGCTTAAGAGACTGAAATACCGCGCGGACGCTTTATTGCACTGCTAGACTTTCTGCTACTCCTTGAGTGATAACTTTAGCGCTGCACCGTGCTTCCCGTGCACATGCTCCACGTATTTATAAAAGACAGAACTAGTTAAGTTATGCGGCATAGGGGACATAATATGGGAGCATAATCTTCGAAATAAGTCCGCTAATAAACTAAAAAAATAATAATAACGTTTTAATTAGTGAAAATAAACGTATGGTTCCAATTACAAGCATGCTGGGCATAATCTAAAACAGAGAGAGAGAGAGAGAGAGAGAGAGAGAGAGAGATAGAGAGAAGTCTTGCGAAAGAGGAAGATCTAACGTGGGAGTTACAACCAAAAGCCGAACGGTCATCGTTCGGCTCTCTCTCTCTCTCTCTCTCTGTTTTAGATTATGCCCAGCATGCTTGTAATTGGAACCATACGTTTATTTTCACTAATTAAAACGTTATTATTATTTTTTTAGTTTATTAGCGGACTTATTTTTAAAATTATGCTCCCATATTATGTCCCCTTTGCCGCATAACTCACCTGCACGAACGGCAGTAATGTAGCTTTCACGTTTTTTTTAAGTTTTTTTTAACGAATTTGTAAATATATTAAAAGCATCGAAGAAGGGGTAAAAACACAGGCGAGCTGGTGAAGAACTTCCATAGTAGAGATTTGTTGCCGTTTTGTCCGTTTTTTATCGTTCCGTACTAAAACGCCCCATAGAAGAAAAAAAATTATGCACCGTTTTGATTTTATGAAAAGTGTTTTGATTTAATTCTTTACATCTTGAGAAGAGCTAATGATACACAGGTGCGTAGACTTCGTATACGTGTCCAGGGACAAAATATGGTGGTCGTGATTAGATAGTACTACCGCAACTAAATTGCAACTGAAGAATAAATTACATTTTTTTTTGTGTTTTGCTATAGGTTAATCAATTGGGACCTTAATACTTTTTCTTAACTTATTAAGATACACAAATTTAAGAACAGTTTTCTGAATTTATTTTGATATCGGATCTGCAAGACAGCCTCCTGTTTCATGGGAAAAGAACTATACGAAACCAGCTTTTCTCACACGTTCAACCGTGATAAAATAACAGTCATACGTACCTCATAAAAAATAATGATACTGAGCTTAAACTTATTATATCAGAATTTAACGCAATTTAACCAATACATTAACCAAAATAGTAGATGCAAAGTTGGCCTATTCCACAAGAAATCCACATTTACGACGTGGACTTGGCAGGACTTACTTTGGAAGCATGATTCCTTGGCAGATGACAATGAAGATCCAGGTGATAAAGGCACAGGTCATGTTAGAACGAAACACAGTATCATGAACTTGATGCTGCTGGAACTACAAGGGAGAAAAAACAATAATGAAAACATAAATATTAATTTTGTTTAATAATTACAAATAAATTTAACATACTGAATAAGCATGACTATGAATATGGAAAGTTCGACACAGCTACCGATGTTTTAAATGTTTTACGCTCGACTAACTCAAATCTAATTGCGTATAGAATGCGTTCATGTGCTGCATTAACTTGGACAATTCGGCACTATCCTGTTTGACTAAATGTCGACGAAATAAAGATATCAAATTCGAGTTGGCCGTCTCGCTTCCGGTGAGCTTTCAGCCAGGTTCTATACGTTCGCGCTCGGCGTTGCATCGAATTTTGCTTTTCCTGGATACTGTCCGAGTGCTTCCAATTTACTCGGCCCCGTCGCAGCGCATAATTAAATATATTCCGTTCGATGTCGTAAATTAAATTTACCGGCAGAGACGAGCAGTTCTATAGAAAGGAAATGCGTGTTTGGGAAAGTTAACCTGAACTTTTTTTTAGGCACTTTATGAGAGTTTAATACTGCAGGATAGTATAGAAAGCAGAATTTACCCAAATGCTTACTGCTGCACATAAGAGCAGTTAACCAAAATCATACTAATAAAGGCGGTATTAATAGCGTCACCAGAAGAAAAAAAACACAAGAAAAAAGGTATCGATACACTTTTATGGCGATGGCTATTAGATGGAATCCCGAGCCGCATTCGCGGCGCCGTTGTCCTACATGCGAAACTCCGAGACGTAATCAGATTACATGACCACACACAATTAGAGTGGTTCAGCCCGAGGTCGAGAAATGACTGGCGCGTCAAGCGGTGACTAGAGAGCCTATACAGGAACTTTAGCGGTGACCGAAAGGTAGCCCGAACCATTGTCTGAAATGGGGAAAAGAAATTTCTCCTAACTCATGCCCTTTCCCTCTAAAAGTTCTCTTTTCCCTCACTTCAATTGGATCGGGCGCGACACGTGACCGTTATCTTCCCATGATCCCGAGCGATTCGGTGGTCTGCTATAAACCGACGCCATCTTTGTGCGAGGCGTGGCGGTGGCTCTGTTGCCTACAGCCCGGCCGTAAATTCCTTTTTTTAATCACGATTTTGGCGGCAACGCGATGCCATCATGCTGCGATGTGGATTGTACAAACTGCGTTGCGAAAGGGAAGAAGCTTTTGCCGTCCCGACGGGAAAAGAAAGTCTTCAGCGACAAAGACAATGGGTCCACCGGGTCGGTCGGAAACATTTCGACTGCTTCCGGGGAGACTTTGCGAGGTAAGTCATTGCAAAACTCTGGATCGTATTACCTCTCTTTCGGTTTCGCCAATGAAGATCACCTAATACGATTATGAGACGAGACAAACTCTTTTTGCGCGTATTTGATAATGGAAACTGACTCGCTCGCTCTTAGCTCGCGTGCATTGAGTCGGCCGAGTTGAGAACGATTCGTGAGAGGCTAGGGTGCCGCTAAAATAAAGAGGGTTGTAGTGTTACCGCGGGAATATTTTGTCAGTGAAAGGAGAGAAATGTGCAGTAGTTATTTGTTATGCATGTTTTCGTAGTTGAACAGGAGTGTTTCTTGAAAAGGCGGCTAGTTCGGATGGTGACAAATGTGGAATATTTTGCCTTGTAGCAATATATATATTTTGTTGTCTTCATCTCTATGTAATTTTTCCTCTGTGATTGGTCAAATATCATTTATTCACAATGAAAAGTTGCTCTTGTCTTTTGAAGGTTTTGCTGAAGAATCCCTTACAAAAAATGTATATCTATAGCCAGATCTGAAGATTTCAGATATGGCCATATCAAAAATTGGCCACATATAACCTCATATGGTATATCTGCCAAATATAGCCTCATAATGCCAGATATAGTCTGATATCCCTGGCCAGGTATGGAAATCCCAGATCTGGCTAAGTATGGCAATTCCAGATCTGGCCAGGCATATCAAAAGGACACAAGCCTGAAATCAGCACTTTATATGTTTTTATTGTCTGCAATAGACATATTGCTATATTACCCAAGCATCAAGGAGAATGCAGGGATTGGTGTTCCACGCGCGACACGTGCTGGCTTTAGCAGTAGTAACTTTTCTAAAGCAAACACCTAAAACAAATGGCATCTTGTACGCGGGTTCGTCAAAGCTTTATTTTGGTTATTTACTTCAAATCTTGTATACGGGGAAGGCGTGCGCGTTTGGCGCGTGGAACACCAATCCCTGCATTCTCCTTGATGCTTGGGTAATATAGCAAATGGTCTATTCTCCCAAGTGCCCCGGCCCGCACTCGAGGAAGTATGGGAACGGTGACCCTTCAGCTCCCTAGTGATCGCTAATTTTCACCAATTCCATTGTTACACAGTTTCGAGTGTAATTCGTAGTCACCCTGAACAAGCGTCCCATAGAACTCAAGGACCAGTCATACCACTTTTAAATTTTCTCGTCAATGGCAGCGTTTATGATACTGTGCATGCGATCCACCTTTCAACCTGGCTGAGCCGCAGAAATCTCTTGCAATATTAGCATTCTCGTGATTGTTGTTTTAGCAGGAATTACTTAAAAGCCGAGAAATCACAACAACCAAAACCGGGATTTAGCTCAGATTCAGTGGAGCTGTTTGTAGCATTTTTAGCGCTTCTAACTTAATATCAGCGCCTTTGGAGCTGTACGAGAATGATAATAATGTAAGAGATATGTCTGCAGCTCATCCAGGTTGAAGGTTGGACAGAATGCACAGTACTGACATCGGTGAGAAATTTTAAAAGTGATATGACAGGTACTTGGGTTCTATACACTTGTTCGGGGTGACTCCGAATTACACTCAAAACTGTGTAACCATAAATTGGTTGAAATTTCCGATCACTAGGCATCTGAAGAAACACCTTCCCCATGATTACTCGATTACGGGCCAAGGCGCTTGGGGGATTTAGCACATTGTCTATTTGGGCGTAATGTTAACACTTCGAAATAATTAAGCTACATTGAAATCCTCGTGAAAATTAGCACAAATAATCCCAAACTTAAGCTTGCCAAAGTTGAAGTTTGGGATTATTTGTGCTAATATTTAGCTCGCGAAACAATGAGTCATTTACAGTTTGCTAACTAAACACTTTTTTTACCTTTTTTAAAACTTTTTTTAATATTGAAAATTGGCCGCCAGATAAAGCTGTGTATACGCCAGATAACGAAGTATATACCTCAAATAAGGCTGTATATATGCCAGATTAGGCTGTATATATTCCAGATAAGGCTTTATATTCATCAGATAAGGCTGTATATACGCCAGATAATGCTGTATATACGCCAGATAAGGCTGTATATACTCCAAATAAGGCTCTATATAGGCCGTTTATAATATTATATAATGTTTGATATGGCCAGATATGCCCCAGATATAAGATTTCCATACGGGATCACTCTGTTTTCATTCGTAAATCGCGCAGTAAGGTACGTCTACGGCAAGGCTTCTCCCCCCCCCCCCCCCTCCGTGTTTTCTACTTTGCCAACCCCGCGCGTGGCTATGATTAACGTTGGCGGCATATAGATAAGCACCAGACCACATGGCCGCTTTTTCTGACTCCAAGTTAAGGGGATAAACAACGCTCATATTTCTCACTTTTTTTTTGGCGACTGTTATTGCATGTTTAGAAGGAAAAACTAAGGCAAGTCTATTGAGTTATTAACATGAGGGAGTTATTCTAGGTAGTATAGAGCGGAAGTAGAAAAATCGTTTCATGACCCCTTTAAGGGTGAACAGGGTATATAGTCCGTTGCCACATAAGATCAGCAGTAGAAGCTCCGCCTCGATCGCGAGCCTTCCACCTTTCATAACAATTCGGCGCGTGCGTAGTCTAAGCACTACAGCAGGCACCGAGCGCGTACCCAAGGCGGAGCTTGTCCCGCTGACCTTATGTTGCAACAGACTATTTGCGACTCCAGCGAACTATAGGGGGCGCGCTGGTCAGGCGAAATGGCGGACGAAAGGAGGTCGTTTTCGTCGTTCAGCACGCGGACCACCATAAATTTCTTGCACTGCAGCGTAAAACCGGTGTTACATATGAAAGCTAAGCGATTTTTCGACGGTAGAAACCTTCTTCTAGTCAGTGCGTAAGAATGACACGGCGGAAGCATAAAAATAATTACTGGGAACGATGTTTGTTTGTATGCTGCCTATACGAGAACCAAGCAGCGATAGCAGACGATAGAGTCGAAACGATCTCCACTCCCAAGCTTCTCGGCGTTGCCACAACGCGGCGTCGATTTCGCTGGAGTCGCCAATACGCCCACTATCAGCTAATTGCTTTCACTTTGCACGCGGTGGCGAAAAGCCGAAGATTTTATTTGTGACTCAGCTATGTCGTACTCTGCAGAACAACAATGTGTTTTTAGGTAAGCGTTTTGTATTACATAATTTCTTGTGTCCAATCTCAAAAGTTTTAGAAAGGGATTGTTGCTCAATATGAGAAATTTTTCAGTGTTGTATATGGATTATAATCAAGGAGAAAAGTATTGCGTCGTCTACAGGGTGTTTTATATTTCATTCGAACATATTTCTCACAAAGAATCTGTTACAGTAATACGGTTTATGCAGGTGAATTATAGAGCCAGGGAGACATAATATAGGGGCTAATCCTCACGAGAAGTCAAATAATTAACCGTTTTCAAAATTACCTTTTGCAATTAGCGAAAATAAAAATATATGGTTCCAACTAGAAATTTACTGAGCGTAACAAAAAGAAAAACACCGAATCGCTTAATTTTCTGATGACTTGAAGCGCTTGAAAAGCGCGGGGAGCACCAAAGTTACCACTCGTTCCAAAGGCGTAAGGTTAGCGGCGAGAAGACGCGGATGATTAGGTTATCATCCGCGTATTCCCACCGCTAGTTTTGCGCCTGCTTCGCGAGTGGCAACTTTGGTGCACAGCCACGCGTCCCACGTGCTTTCGATCGCTCGAAAATTGACTGATTTGGTGGTTTTTGGTTACGCTTAGCAAGTTTCTAATCGGAACCATTTGATTATTTTCAATAACCAAAAAGTTAATTAATTTTTTTATTTCATTATCTTACGGTAAGTTTTGGCCACTTATACCCAATGCTCCCTTGACTGTATAACTCACCTACATAAACCGTACGTACCTTTCATAGATCGTTTTGTAATAGATTCGCTTGCATTAATACACTCTGCATGGGGAATTGCTTATTTATAGCAATTTTATTTATCTTTGTTCCTCCACCACTGCTGTGTAAGAGAGAGAGAGAGGGAGAGAGAGAGAGAGAGCAGTTTGGGCAGCCTTTTCCCAGACACCCAACCACGCGACGTGCATCTGAATGACGACACTATTAATCAGAGAAAAAGAGAGCCGTTTACAACCCTTGTAACGCCGGGGAGCGCAGCTCGAAGAGGAGGAAAGGGTACTGAGGGAGGTATACCCAGCCTTTCTCCTCCTCCCTCAAGGGGTCACGTGACCTCGAGAGGGGCACGGCCAGGCCACATGACCTTGTTACGTCGACATCTGACATCGACGACACTAGTTGAAATGGCACCTAAGAGCTGCAAAAAAACGATCTACGACTTAAATTGGAGTAATTTGTCACTCACCAGATTTTCCGTGAGCTGGCACTTGAAGGCCAACGTGAACTGATTGACGTTTTCTCTGCGCATCTTTTTGTTGCTCTCGAGTTCTATCTCGTGGTCGATGATGTCGTCCACGTCTTCGCTGATGGACGCCGCGAGCGCAACGTGCTCTCGCATGGAGCCTCGCACCTCGTCTTTGGACGACCGCCGGTATTCCGAACTGGAATTCTCGGGACCCGTGCCGCCGACCGAAACGCTGTCGCCATCTTCGAGATTGTCGTCTTCGGCGAAAGCAACCAGGTTGTCCAGCTGCAAGATTTTGAACGAGGTTAACAGCAGAGCATCAGTTGCGAGTTCTGCGAGGAGAGTTAGTTATGTTTTATTTATTTACGGGTCACTACAGACCCATTAAAGCCCAAGTAGGAGGAGCTACAAAACATAACCAAGAACAGAACTTAGTGCACAGAAAAATAAAAGAAATAACAACTAAACAGCTATAGAGTTAGAGTTGAAATTTGATCTGCATCTATTGACTCAAGAACGGTTGGTTTATAGCAAAAACATTTTAGCTTGTTCCTCAAGCATAATCACGGCTTGTTTCTTGTTGTTGCATCCTCTAAGTACATCTTAGGGAGTTATGTAGGCGCATGCTTAGGGTAGCAGACCAGGCTATCCGTCAATGTTTGGTCGCTCACAGGAGCTCACTTGACTCCAGCCAAACGCAGCAGTCGTGTCCGATTTGTGCGTTGTGCTGGCAACCAACGAGGCCAGCACGAACATTATGCCCTACATGGCCGGGGATGTGTTGCTCAGAGTTCACACAAGCCGCGTCTCCACGAGAGGAAGCTCCATACAAAAGTTCCTTCTTTCAACTCCGTCGAAGGAGACAAAACTTACAGAGTCGCCCGCCTTTCGTCTGATCCGTTTCTCTTTCTCCCAATTTAAGTAATCGAAACCGTCGCCTGTCTCATTCCACGCTCCCTTTTGAAGAGGAGAATTCATCTCTAACATGTTTGCGGCCGTGCGAACTTTTTAAAGCTGAACTCTATTCAGCAAATATGCCACGACCAAACGACGCATTTCGCCCGACGGCGTTCACTTTCCACGAGGCGTAAGACCGGTAACTATATTGATGCAGTGCGCAAAGCGAATATGCCTCCGGGCGAAATTCGTCGGTTGTTCGCGGCATGCTCGCTTCGGAGTCGCTAGCGCTTGCTGCGCACGCAGTGTCCGTCATGGGAACGCGGGTGCCCCGAGCCAAGTTTAACACTAATTCCATCGCACGTCTACACGGTCAGTGGCAGGGAAAATAAAACAGCACCTCCACAATGCGACTGGGGGAATAATACAATTAGCACAGTCACTATCGAGCGCGCTTAGTGCAAACCGTCGTCTGCCCTGCATGCCGACCATGGATCAGTAGAATTCGCTACTTTGCTGCGTAGAAACAGAACGCCGTATAGCTTGCTAATCCCCTGACCGATAAGCCTCTGCATGTTCACGGATATGGAGAACATAAGATAAGTAGGCAGGTCACATTCCCACTTGCACTGAGAGGTCTCGAAACGTTAGCTGATGTGTTTTTACGCTTTGATATTTCCCACTCGTCACCAGAAAGCCCACCACTTCTCTGTCAGCCCATACGTTTTTCTTTCTGGATCTTTGGTTTTGGGGGGGGGGGGGGGGGGGCTAAGGTAACGACGCGGTTGTAACCTTACCAGACGGTAGATACTCTCTCGTCTAGAGACGGGAGGGTCTCTAGAGAGGAGGACATTTCAGAAAAGCGCCATTTTGGTGTAGTCTGTTATCCATTTGGCACTCACGTTCTCGAAGGGTATTTCGGGCGTCCACTCGACTGTAGGCCCGTCCTCTTCGCTGTGAGCCCCGACGGTGCTGTTGGTGCTGGCGCTCGACCTGTGGTCGCTGTTGGCACCGTTGGACAGGACCCCGCTGGCCACGCTCTGGCGATCTTCCGGGTTGCTGCGGCGTTTGCGCCGCTTGTAGCCCTACGGGAAGTTACCGCTTACTGTATACTCCTTTTTACCCCAAGAGCCAAAGTTGAAGAGACCGACCTCTCGCTGAGCGCTGCAAATTTTCCAATATACTTATGTCGTAAATGAAGATAGTTGCACGTGCACTAAAGATCAGTTTCAAACGTAAAAAAAAGAAGAAACCTTAATTGTTTTTTTCTTTCTTTTACCACTAAATCTTGTAAGAACTTTGCAAAAACGTATTAACTGTCCAATTTTTTTTTAAGGTGACAAGGAGTGTTGGCTTTTTTCATATTTTCGGTTGGTATGGAAACACTATCTGTTTTTATTTGATATATTGTAACCGTTTATTTGAGTGGGATTTACAAAAGGTTTTAGGTGGATGTTGGCTAGTTAGTAAATGCTGTCGTTTGAAACATTCTAAATCAAGGGCTTTTAAAAAAAAAAAAAACACCGAACACACTAAAAGGATATTGAGCTCACGACGAATTTAGGGGCCGAGAAATCATCCGTTGAACTTGAAATTTGGACATTGTTGTGAAAGAACTTCTGCTGCGCGAATCTAGCATAACAATAAACTTGAAAAAATATTTTCAGGGTTCTTTCAAGTCGGAAATATATGACAAACAATAAAAACAAAACTCTAAACAACAAGCTGTACACATACAAAAAGTGTGCAAGTGGTCGCTTTCATTTTTTTTTCTCCCTTTTCTATCGTCGCAAAACGAGAAAGAACACTAAGATAATCTTTCCAGCAGAAAACGGAGCTTGTACATCGAGCTACAGTCTGTCACAGGGCAAGAAGAGTAGAACAAGCGCTTCATAGAAAACCTCTCCACGCTATCTTGTTTAGCAGAGCCAACGCTGGAGACTAGGTGAGTAGAGAGGAAAATTCAACCCATCATGGCGACCAGAAAGCTTTGTTGGAGGGGATTTTCTTCATTCTCCCATATGGCAACAGGCTGGAAAACGCCTATACACGATACATTAAATGCTCCAGCTCACCTTTTTGTAGGCTGTCGGCTCGGTTCGTTTGATGAGGAAGGTCTGGACGTTCTGCTGCCGGAGGTACGAATCTCTGGTCTCGCCGAAGCCAGGCTCAACGGCGTACGAGTCACCCAGGGCATCCAAAGTCGCCTGGGACACGTGCACGCGTCTGCGCGAGAGAAATAATAATAAAAAAAATAATAAGGAATTAAAAATTTTTAGGGTATAGCTTGCAATGCGCGATATCGCCATATATTATAGAACCCTAACTGAGAAAAACTGTATATACGAAGTTTCGTTCATGGATTCTCTGAAGGACAGTTCACGACACCGTCGGGCAATCAAAACGTCGGTGACTGGATGTAGCAACTTGAAATTTCTTTCGAGTGTGTACTTGACTGTCCCGAAAATCATCGCTAAACATTATCTAAAGGCGTTCATAGATGCTTCAGTTCATCTCATGCTCAACTATATGGCGAAAAAGCGTTACTCGCCAGTTTCATAAAAACGAAACGTTAGATTTTGTTACATTTCTCAAAATGTAAAAAAAAAAAACCGGCAGGAGGACGGTTTTAAAAGAACTGTTTTGATCTGAATGTTGCAAGAGTAAAACTTTGGCAGTCTTTAGAAAAATTACAAAAGCAAACACAAGCACAACTCAACTTGCGCGAGACAAAAGAAAACGCAAACTTTGCACACATACAAAGCAGGCAACCAAAACTCTGCTTCTTGACTGCAAATAAAACGTCGCAATTTATAATAAGGTCACTATCCGCGATCAGAATCGCGTATATAGCACAGTCGGAAAGAAAACGGAAAAGAATACCTCACCCTGCGATCCCACCAGACTCCATGTGATTGGCCAGTGTGACGTCGTTAGACCACACGTCAAACTGCCACTTGTGGAGTCCCAGGACACCGCAGAGTACGGACCCGGTGTGGATGCCAATGCGCATGTTCAGGTCGACCCCTGTCGTCTGCCTCACGAATCTGCGCAGACGAAACGGTTTCACTAGCTCCGGCGGCATTATACAGGCGTTCGCTTTTCGGTATTCACCGAAAGTCCCACACGCCACGTTTATCGGCATAAAACGTCAATCAATCAATCCATCTATCAGCCAATGAATCAGCCAAGCAATCAATATACCCTTCAATCAATCCTTGTATGTACACCGAAGGTCAACAACTAATTCATGAATTAGTTTGTTCAGAAACAGTAAGCAGTTTGAATATTGGCCTGTCGGTCTTTCGGCGCCTGCAACTGGCGACCGTTGCTAAAATAAATTTATTCATGTTACATCTCCGACAGTAACTGAGCTTGCGGCAAATTTGTCCACCTGATAACTGCACAAATACTCAGAACCCCGAAGTCGGACAGTTGTCGAAGAGAGACCGAATACGCTCTGAGGGCTCTATTACGTACATACATGTATATAAAATAAATAAAATATAAGAAAAGCTTAACTGGCCGATGATTTTTTTTTATAAAGATGCCGAGTCGTCAAGAGTCAGGGACGTTACATTGTCTTGCCATTGGTTCTCCAGTGGTAGTGGCCTACCCGGAATTCTTTGTGCAGACAAACTCGTTAAAGGGGGGGGGGGTGCAACGATTTTAAGATTAAAAGAATTTGCATTTCGTCATTTTTACGTTGTTTATCGTGTCCCGGAGCATAGAGAAAGCATCTCCTTCATTAAAAATTGTCGCGATTCCGCTGCATAATCGCAAAGCAAAAGTCGAGCTTTTTCCCCCACCTGCAGCCGCGAGTGGCAGCCGAGGGAACTACGGCGAAAAGATCACGTGAGCTCGCTCGGCTCTAAGCTGCAGCCTAACGCCCGCTAATGTCAGCAGAGAGAAGGAGAGGAAGCGTCCTCCGAGGGAGCACACGGGTACCTACACGGCACCCTGAATGACGTCACTAGGAGTGCGACCAGGTGTGACCCTGAAGACTGGGAGTGAGTTGAGGGGTGCCAGAAATGCCAATATTTATTTTATTTGTTTTTTACAACAACTAGGACACGCAGGCGAAATCGGTTTTCTGTTCTTTAGTTCAGAAGTGTCAGAGGGCAACTTCCACAAATTTTTGACCGAAGTCCGGAAATCATTGCAACGTGAGGCTAAACAAATTAACTCAATCTTGACATTGCTCTAGCCTCTATCGAGATGAGGTAAAAACTACATAATCCGTAAAACTGAAAAAAAAATCAACGCTACAATAAGATATTTGCTAATACTAGACTTGTTCACAAAACTTTTAATCTAGATGTCAGTTTTCGACGACCAAGAGACGTTATGGCGAGGAGCTGAAACTATTGTACAACGACCATGCCTCAATGTGGAATCCACATGCAAATACTTACATATGATTTGTCAAATTGACTCACGCAGTTCCCTCCCCTACATACTTACAACTCCATGACATCAAGAACATTTATTGCAGTTGCACAATATACTCATCACAAAAAAAAGAATCCCCGCTATTTTGTTTGGACAACACCAAACAAACAAACAATCATCACACAAACATAAAACAGGAATGCAAGCTTTCGGCTTCAAATACAGCGAGATCATTATAATCAGTCATAATACCGTATTTCCAAGGACTTCGACAGATAAACGTCACGAGGCTGCCGGCGCTCTTTCATTCCTGCGAACCCGTATGACGCATGCGCCGAAAAAGTGAGGGAGAGGAGGAGACGAAAGCGCGCGGTGACGTCAGAACGCCAAGCTCTGATTGGACAGGTTAGAGGGTAGACCTAAAGCTATAGCTGCCTCTGTCTCCACTGCACTCGTGGAAAGCGTTCGGACGCGGAACGCCGGCGACCGGCGTTTGGCTCTCTGTTATGCGCTTTGTTAGTGCGCTAAGAAATTTGTTGTCACATCAGGCAGAGTGGTTCCGCTTCTACCGTGATGTCGTTTTCTAGTCATCCGGTTCTGCTACTACCGCAATCCCCAAATATAAATTGCATAAAAATAAAAAAAGCATCTAATTGTGCGCCGCCCAACATCGCAAAGCTCTCTGGCATCCTCATCAGAGGAGCGCAACAAACAAAACAGACAAACGTCTTCCGGTTTCGAGCGCCAAACATTGTTTGCGCCGATCGCGCAACAACGAGCAACCAACAATAACGAAGAATAACGACGTCCCATAAACTCCGCTCGGAGACGACTCGATGCCGAAGAAGGCACACAAAAAAGATACATAAAGAAAACACATTAACCCATAAAAAAAAACAAGTGAATGGAGACATAACCGAATCGACACTGCAGTGGCAACTTCAAGGCCGGACGCAGTCACCCCTTTCCCGAGGGAGAAACAGAAACATGCCGACAGTCAGACGGACGAGCGAGCGACGAGGATTCCCGACCATCGGAATAACACCGCCCCCATCGTGTCGCTGCCCCCTCCCTTCCCACGTCCAAGCCCCCGAGGATGGTAAGTTCCGCAGCGAATTGCCAACAAAACACAACGGCATCCCCCCCTCCCCCGGATCAATACGGCTGGGGAGATTAGGTTAGAAGCTCGATCCACGCTCCCGTCCAATTCAGGTGCGTTCTTTATTTATTAATTGTCACTATTGTCGGCGTTAGCACCTCTTTCGGGTGCCCTCTTGAGAGCCATTTGCGACGGATAACGCGCACGGACTGCCGGATTAGTTGACACTAACAATACCGTTTTTTTTGCTTTTCTCTCGTTGCTTAAGCAATCAATGGTTGATGCCATGGCGCCTGCGAGCGACACTCGATCAATTAGTTACCTACGTAGAAACGACCACGACAAACATGACGGGAATTGAGATGGGCCATCCTGTATTGTCCGTTCGCGTCGCTTATATATATAAATTATCTGTCAGTCTCTATAGTTACTGACGGAGTAAGAAGGGCAAGGTACGTCTTTTGAAGGACCGGCCTGCAGCACGCGCTTCATGCCTTCCGTCGTGCTTTGACTGCGCACTCGAGCTGCACGAGACGCCGAAGCATTGTCGAAGGTAGGAAGCTCGGGCTGGAAGCGGGACACCTGAACCGCTCCCATTTGTCAGTGACGACAGTCTCCACTGCGATGATATGTCGCCTTTTATATGAGGGTTTAGAAGAAATAGGGAACACGGCATTTTTGAGGCGCCATCTCCCTTGAATTGTCCAAAGGTTAATGTAAAACTCATCAAGTAAACAGAGAGACTGTGTGAGCAGTTTTAAAACACCAGATTTCGGTGGTTTTAGATATTAAAGCACAATTAGATACATTGCCATTTGGTTACTCCCATGCTGGATTCACACTAAAGCTCGAATCGCAACCGCGAACGGGATACACTCGTTTTCATCATCAAATGAGCGTGAATTTGCATTAAGTCTGCAGGGCTGGTTAGCTGATCAATGCGGGCACGTATCCCGGCGATTAGCTCACCCGCGAAAGGATTTTGGAGTTCACGTGATTCGCTCCGTGGGTACAAGAAATCCATGAGTAGCTCGCATTCTAAGCGAATGACCGCAGTACGTTTATCCTCGCTTCGACTATTCAAGTTCGATTTTTCGTACAGAAAGGGGTTGAACAGGCTTGAAGTTGAAATGTAAGTGAAATGAGTCGCACTCGTGCACTTCAGCAGCGGCCCGTAAAGTTATTTCTGGGGTAGGTCATGCTAAGCAAGAATTAAAGAAAAAAAAAAAACGACCGTCAGGGGTTACGTCTATGGAGCGTAATCTACTGAAACGCTAGGTACTTTCTCTCCGCGGAGCCGATCGCGCGATCTCGAATTCCCCTCTTCCGGCTACTTTAGCGCCGGAAAAGATGCCCACACTCGCCAGCAAACCGGAACTAAATTGCTGTTGAAACCAGCGGTGTATGCAAAAAACAAAAAAAAAAAAGAAACGCGTTATTTGTTATTTGCAATTAAGAGGAACGCATTAGCGTTACCGATAAAAAGTAACACACATTACATTTGCGTTACATTTTTATGAGTTAAAACGTTTTACTGTTTTGGCGTTACAGGTATATGCATAGGCGCCATATTTCAAGAAACATGAGGTTCAGGCAGAAACTTAATAACATAATTACCCTGTATATATTTCCGCTTTTATATAAATACTCACGAGAAAGAAAAACGCGAAGAAACGTGCGAAAATACTAAGGAATTCATATAACTTGGCGCCTAAAAACAATAAAGAAAATGAAACTGCATCTTAAAAAAAGGGGGGGGGGGAGAGATTTAACGAGTACGTTGCTATGTTGGTTGTTAAGGCCTGTTCACACTCTTGCGACCGAGTAAGACCGAGAGAAACCAGACCGGTTTTTAAGCCTCTTGTGATGTCTTAATTAGGACCAGCTCCGCTGCAGCGCATCCGGTCCTAAGACGTCGCAAGAGGCTTAAAAACCGGTCTGGTCTCTCTCGGTCTTACTCGGTCGCACATATGTGAACGGCGCTTTACTCGAAATAAGAAACATCAGTACATTATCCGCTATTGTTTCGAAAAGTGTAACGAGCACGTTCCTACGTTACGAAAAGTAACGCGTTCTAGTACGCTAACACTGGTTTGAACCCATGAAAAGGGAAAGCAAGGCAACGAAGGATGCCGCCATGGGAATGAGGCTCTAACGGCCGTGACCTTCAAGACAGATATCCGCACTGGCTTACGGTGTCACGGGGGGCTTATCTCTTGGTACCGGAACGACAGGATTAAGAGAGCTCTTTCATCATGGAAGGCAATGTTGCCACCATTATCGAAATGAAGGTCTTCGGACGACTTCTTTCACGCTCCGTTCAAGCGGTCAGATGACTTTCCTTGGATTGGACCAGCGGGGATACAGTTCCAATCTCTGGGAGTAGTCCGGCAGATGCGCCTTTTTTAGCGTATTTTCCCGACCATAGCCCGCCGCAACGGCCTGGGCAGAGGGAAGGAACGGGGTTCGGGGTTTTTTTAGCAACGATTTATCCGTTGCTAAAAATTACTCTTCCTGCTTACCCTGTTTGGCTAATAATTACATTTTCATTGCACCTAAAAAGCAACGACTATACAGTCGGATACACGTTAAAAATGCGACAAAATCTCCGCTTCGAGCACGCGCTTGTTGCCTTCCGTCGTGCCTTGGCTGGGCGTACTCACGAGGCCGCCAAGTATAACCGAAGGCAGAAAGCTCGCGCTGGAGGAAAAGTTTCTGGCGCCTTCTTAACGCGTATCAGGCTTGCGTGCACGTGACGCGATCTAACCGCTTGCGTTTACATCGAAAAACACATTCGGTGTTGCAAAATGTACGTTGTAGAAAACACGGGCTGCGTTCTTATTTTACAATGACAGCTGATATGTGACATCAATATAAAAATATAATTTCCTAAAAAAAGAAAAACAATATCAATTTGCTTTATGTACGAAATGTAATGAAGAAACACGAATACTCGTATCCGGTATTGTTCAATTCTGCGAAACGTAATGGATTCCTTATGCAGATCACAAAGGTTATTCTATAAATATATTTCGTTCTTATTCAGCGTGCATCGTCGGTTTCCAACGCGACGGGAAAAAAAGGCGCATTCCATTTGCGAAATTGGCTCCAGACACGCGCCGCCGCAGACACACCCATCGCGGTCCACTCTACATTCGTTAACCGTCGACAGCCACGACGTCTTGCATCGACGTCATCAATTATTCTTTGGGGACACGGCACTCGGACGTACTGGGGTGCCTTCATGTGCGCTGCGCATAGAGTGATGCCAACTGCCTGTTTCCCTTTCCTACACCCTCTGCACCCGCCATTTTGTTCCTCTCATTGTTTCCCCGTCCGCAGGAAAGTGGCCTTTGTGTCCATAGGTCCTCCCATCCGAGGGGAAAATGTTAATCCTCCCTCCGTGGGTTCCACAACGCTGCTCCGAACTTGTGAGATGAGGTGCTTGTTTCCGGGAGGGTTATAAGACCCACGGACTATCGCCGAGAACCAAAAATGGCTGCTGGTTTGTCGGCGAGCGGTATTACAAAGGGTGACATCACCCTAGCAAAGCGCACATGAAGGCTCTCTAGGACATACAACAAGTCCAGTCTCAGGGCGCCGCCATCTTGTTCAGTGGCAAGGCTTAGCAAGGCTTCGTAACCGGATTATGATGACGCGTCCAAGCGCACCCCAACCGAGAAAGATGGCAGCGCCCTGAAGCCGGACTTGCAAACGTGTTTACTCCGTTCACCCCTAAGCTGACAGTGCGTTGAAAGCTACGTCCTCGCCGGACCAATCAGCCGCCTCCCTTTCCCCACCTGACCGCAGCCCTGTGCCCGTTACTTGAAAAATGTAATTGAATTACAATTACAAATTACCGAACCTCAAATGGAATGGATTATCGTTCCAAATTACTTTCGCTTGAAAAGTAACGGATTGCTTTACTCATTACATTACTAATTACTTTCAAGTTACTTTTACCGTACACTTATCGAGAGAACAATAGAAACAATATTTGATTTTTTTCAAAAAATGTTCCGCAAAATTACTTTTCATTTCTCGCGCGCCTACATTATGCTAGCCCTTGTAAAAAATAAATGATAGTTTTTAAGTGAAAGAACGTAGGTGCACTCCGTTCACGTGTAAGGTGACAAGGCAGCGAAACCTGCAACCACACTCGCCATCCCGCTAGCTTACGGCCACCGGAGGTGATCCCTGGAAATCTGCAGATAAAGCTAGTGGTGCGCATGCTCAGTAGCAGCGTCTACATCCGCTAAGGGACCAAGAAGATAAAGCCTACTTGGCGTTGTCTTCTTGATCTTTTGTTTTTCGCAAATTTGTATATACCTTGCAGGATTTTTTTTCTTCTAGTGCCTTTTTACCTTTTTATAAAAGCGTTTCAAGGTGCGTTCATTGCTGTGTTTGTGCGTTATGCACACGCACTGTCTGGCTGGCTGCAATAGACCTATTGCTAAATTACCCAAGCATCAAGGAGAATGCAGGGAATGGTGTTCCACGCGCCACACGTGCTGGCCTCAGCAGTAGTAACTTTTCTAAAACAAATGCCTAAAACAAATGGCATCTAGCACGCGTGGTCGTGAACGCTTTATTTAGCTTATTTACTTCGAACCTTTTATACGGGGAAGGCGTGCGCGTGTGGCGCGTGGAACATTATTCCCTGCATTCTCTTTGATGCTTCGGTAATTTAGCGATAGGTCTACTGCGAGCGAGCGCTGGCTGGACGGTGATTTAGCACGTGTGGACTATGATCTTTGTAAACAGTGGAAACGTCTATACTCCGTTTCACGATAGCTTGGCCAACTGCGGAGGCTGCGGCCCTCGCGACTCAATAAGGGCGCCGGAGCAAGGCCCATGATACCACTCCATGGTCGAGGCAACCGGGGCCTCGTTACCGCCACAGCAACGAAGCCCTCCGCGACAAAACTGCTGTTTTGTCCGACGTCCTCCTAAGCCTAATATTTATCAAATCGAAATTTGAGATTGTAGCGCCTGTAACGTTTGTTTTAAAACAAACAATAAAAAAAAACGCTGTCGTCAAGAAAGAAATCAATATCGCCTCTCTTACAGATAAGCGTTCTCAATTAAATAAATGCTAGAGGCGCCTACAATCACAAATTTCGATATGATGGATATTAGGCTTAGGTGGACGTCGGCTCATAGAGAAATTTTGTCTACCTTTTGTACCTTGATCCAGGAAACGTCACGTGCTCAAACGTTCGCATTTTATCACCACCGCTAGCGTCACTCCCTCACAGAGTTTTAACTTTCTTGCAATGCGTAGTTCATTTATACGGGAAAAACAACAACAACAACAACAACAACAACGAAAAAACGGGCTTCGGCTTCATTTTGTCGATCGAACCCATTAGATCACCGATAGCCACGGCGCGTGTTCGGCCGACCGCGAAGCATACCCTAAAGTGCAAGGGTCATCCGACGTAATTACATAGCGAGCTTATCTATACTTCGTTTTTGGAAGTACCGCCGACGGCCAACCCGATAGAACCGCTAGAGTGAGCAGCACCCGCGCCAGAACATGACGAAGCGTTTCACAGCGGTCGACACGGTCGATGTAAGATCGCAACGTCAGCGCTTCGACGCCATTCGCCTGGGGCGCCTCACAAAACACTGGCCCAGGTTTTCTTTTTAGCGAAGACTATATAAGCATCGGACAGAAACAAAAATTGATGCCGTTTAACTCCTCGAGGGAGCTAGCGTTTAGGTTTATTAATTTTTTAACTAGCTTATTGAATAACGTTTTTAGTTGGTGAAATAAACGTACAGAGTTTCGACTGAAAACTACCCGGGCATTAAGAAGACAAAAAAAAAGAAACTAAATCAATCAATTTGAGAAACAATTCACAGCTCGTGTGGTTCACTTTTCGGGTATCTGAAAATGGATTCAACAAACCGCGCCGGAGCGGTTTGTTCGTTTTATATTTGTTGCCATCCGCATTTCCACACCATCATGCGTTGCGCCAAGAGCACAAACGCTAAATTTCGCGCACCGTCACGATTCCCACGCCCTGCACCTTTTTTTCTTCAAATATTTACTGATCTAGTGGTTTTCGTTGACGCACAAAAAGGTTTCGAATCGAAAGCCTGCGTTTATTTTTTTTACTAGTAATCGGATAATTACGCGAAAAACTCATTAGGGACCTAATTATCCAAAACACTATGTGCCTGCCGAAATAGGTCCCTCGACGGTTGTCCCCCACACGGCGTCGATGTGTACTTGCGCTTTGCGATACGTAGTTCGCGCGCGGAACCTTCGGCCGGCGTTTCGCGAAACACCTTGTATTTTATTTTGCTTTTCGCGCGTGCGTTCCCCCTCGCGGGTAATTAAATATTAACGCATCAAAAGAAGAAGAAGAAAAAAAAGAAACGAGAAATCTGGGGATTTTGTGTTCAGGTTGAGTTCGAAGCGTAAAGCCAGGGTCACACTGATTAGACATCATACAAAAGACAGTCTGCAAACAGATTCGAATGCGAGTCACTATACGAGATCGATCCGCGTGCTTCGAATGCCGCATTGCAATGAGTTCAAGAGGAAAGTTGACACGCGGCATTCGAACCACGGATATTGCGATGACTCGTGTTGGCAGACTGTCGTTTGTAGGATCGTATATGAGCAGTGTGACGCCAGCTTTGAGATAGTGAAGGTAAAAAAGAAAAGAAAGAAGAAAGTGAGACCGAACAACAGTAAAGAAATGAGGAAGATTGCTCTTAAGAAGCCAGCAGGGCAAACATTTCAGTTTTTCCAGGTAAATTCGACGCGCAACAATATTTAGCGGAGAATGTTTCCCCCATTTTTCTTGTTTATCCGGAATAAGAAAGATCTTTTTAGGTATTTCCCTAGAACGCTTTGCGAAAAACGTATGCCAATATCATTGTTTCCGGAAACGCGGGCAAAATCGCTCATGCGAAAATATACGCATCGCACAAAAAAAAAAAAAAAAGGTTGATGTTTTAGTTGTTTGTGTCAAAGGGCCCACCAAAGCAAATTATTAGCTTTCAATACGCAACGTGCGTGCGCCGCCACCACGCATCGCACTTAAAGGTGCGCCTTCACACTGGCATCGATGTCAAAAAGGCAAGCCTCATGCGACAGCCCGGAAGCTTTCTTATAGCCTCTGCCAAGTATCTAGAAAGAAGAAGAAGCATTTTTCTTTCGGAACGCCGTAAAATGATGCGCCTGCCTTATATCATCGTAACGTGGGTGTAGTTGGTAGTTTTCGATGATGCCCAGCATGATTCCAATTGAAACCGCGTTTCAGACGGTCTTTGTTATGATTAGGGTTCCGCGTTTTCGGTTTCTATTTTTTCAAAATTCGGCGTACTTTTTTCGGTGTTTATTTTAAGATTAAATTTTCGGTGTTTGCGGTGTGTATTTATGCCCACAAAAGTTTACCGTTTTTTTTTCCGGTGAATATGAAAGAAACACCATCGGACACCGGAAAAGATTATCCTTGTAACTCTGATATTTGTGATCCCTCAAAGCATAACGGCACTATATATTGAAAAAAAAAAAAAAACTTCTAGAAGTACAATTAAGATCAGTGCCCCAAAAACATGGAACTTCACCTTCTGTACATCAGGATTACGTGATCTTATCATACTAAACACATTTGTATACTTTCCCAGGTTCTCGTTGATCCACGCTCATTCTTTCCTGTTAATGACCCTGGGTTTCGTGAATGCCCTCTCAACGTTAACACTGGGCACTGACAGCCTGAGGAGATGAAGCGCTGCATGAGCCAAAATCGGCCAATCAACCAAGGTGACTACCAAAAGAGACACGGTGCGACGTTTGAAGCACAACATATTTCGTGTACTCACTAAACTCTGGCTGCAGATCTTGCATGAAACTAAAAACCTTATTCAAACCCAAACAGGAACTTTTCTTTTTTTTTTTTTTAGGAGCAGGAACTTGACACACTAAGCCCGATCACAAAAAGGGCACAGATGTCCCACGAAGGACAACCCAAGATCTCTTTTGTTGCATGTTGAACCTTGAAAGAGGGCAATCACAAAGAGGTCACGCAATGTCAAACCTTGCAACGCCCTCTCTCCCCCCTCCCTCCCCCCGCCCATCTCGACGCGACCCTAAATTACTGACCATTTTCGGCTAAAACAGAATTTTAGAGAATGGATTCGGCTTACTTTTATCGGTTTTTATCGGTTTTTATCGGTTGAAACCGAAAACGCCGAACCTAAAAACTGACTTTTTTTTCGGTTAAAACCGAATTTCCGAAAATGGATTCGGCGTACTTTTATCGGTTTTTATCGGTTTAAACCGAAAACTCCGAACCCTAGTTATGATGTATGAACAGCGTGACCTCCGGATTTAGAGGGTACATACACACTTACAAACACTAATGAAAGCTTGCACGTTCGAGGAACTCCGTATAATTTTCTAATGGCAATTTTCACGCGGCACGTGTTATGAGAGGCGGCGAATTAACGTCCTTACTTGATTACTTGAATCATGTGTAGACCCATCTCGACGCAGCAGTGAGCGTGATCGGGTCGCACGTGGGGCAGGCCGCTGACGCAATAGTAACAGTCACCCAGGAGCTTGATCCGCAGGCAGTGATTTTCCTGAAACAGCCAAAACGACACCACAGTCACCAGAGTCAACCAGAATTAGTGCACTGAATTACGGACCCGAGAACGTCTCGCTCGGAGTTAAGGCTGGGTCACACAGCTCATACGTCGTACAAAAGTCTGTCTGCAAATACGAGTCGCCTCAATATCTAAGGTTCGAATGCCGCGCGCCAAGCTTTCGCTAACTCATTGCCATGCGGCATTCGAAGCACATATATCGCTGTGACTCGGGTTCGAATCTGTACGCAGGATGTCTTTTGTATGATGTACGTATAAGTTACCACGACGCGATCACGTAAAGAGGTCACGCCATCCGACCACGCCATGCGGCATGGTAACGTAAAGCAGGTGGCTTCATCGTGTCACGTGATACCGCGACGTGACGTGTTATGTGGTTTCAAATCTACGCCTAGTTTGTGACTTTATATATTTTTTCATAACAGCTCTGAGCTTTAAAACAAACAGAATTTTTTGAGGAAACATGTTTGCCAACTAGCGATATTTCGGAGATGGCGCGGATTACCAAAAACGTTCAGCCTTTCCACTCTGGTGAAGAAGGAAGACCAGCGAAGCTGTACTATGGTGGGAATGAAGTAATGGCCGGCCGCAAGTTGGCAAGCCAGAGTGGAAAGACTGGAAAGGTTGCCGCCATCTATGAGCGACGGCGGCAAGCAGGCAACCGGCCAACACAACACTCTGGGCGACAGCTACCACCATCTATGAGCGACAGCGGCAAGCGACATATGGCAAGCCGGTTGTCTGGTTACCGCCGTCGTTAATAGATGGCGGTAGCTGTCCAGAGTTTTGTGTCGAAATTTGTTTGCTTACGGACACGATACTGGGGAAACTAACCCTTAACAGCTCCGCTGTAAAACAAACATTTTTGTTTTGTTTGCGTAAAAATTCGGTGTTTATCGCGGACAACATGCTGTGGAATTTGTGAAGTAAAGAATGCGCGTGCTGGGCGGATGAGGATTCAAGATAAGCAAGCTCACGTGCGCCCATAGCTT
Source organism: Ixodes ricinus (assembly GCA_037355805.1). Classification (NCBI taxonomy): domain Eukaryota; kingdom Metazoa; phylum Arthropoda; class Arachnida; order Ixodida; family Ixodidae; genus Ixodes; species Ixodes ricinus. The sequence goes on along the minus strand of JAZHYW010043743.1, from coordinate 122,064 downwards.
TAACCGTGTAGCCACAGTATAGTGGCCGTCAAAGAAGCTCAAAACTTCGTTCTTTAATGGAATTCATTAAACAACAAAAACAACAAAATCAAACAACTTCAACTTTGTGAATTGAAGGCGGCGCACACGAGACGACTCGTGGAAATAAATACATTAATTCTATGCCTGTTTTATGCTCTTGTAGACGTTCAGCTTTCTTCAGGTGAAAACCTTGCGTGATGGCACCCAAAGTTATTGGATTAGCTCAGTTACGGAACTGCTCATAGACGCTGCATGCACGAACAGTACCCCCTTCACTCACCACGATTCGCCTGGCGTCACTCGACGCGCCGCCGGACAGCTGCTTTGGTAACTGCAGTGTATTGTATGGGAATCGGGATACGTACGTTTCGAAGCATGGCGCTGAATGGCGCTTCAGCTCTGCTGTTTGGAACGCACAGTTATGAAACGAAAATCTAGATGGCGCTTCGAACGACGGCAGGCGGATTGAAGTGAGTGAGGGGGGGTACCTCTCCGCGGGAGTTCCACAACTGAGACAATCTAGTAACGTTGATGGCACCATTAGAACCGTCGACGTCGGCTCTGAAGATGTCTGACAGAGGGAACTTAAAGACAGGTCCGATATACTGCATCTCATGAGTTGCGTGCAGCAGAGGCAAAAGCAAGGGCGCGACATCGTGACTTTCAGATGTGCTTTTCTTTTACGAACACTTGCGAAGAAAAGCAAATCTAAAAGCCATGTGCCCGCGCCTATGCCTTTGGCTTTGCTTCACACAACTCCTGAGATAGAGTCTATTATAAAGTTTTGAATAAGAATACCGCCGTCGGCGAGCTATTGAAACAAATCTATTCAAATGACCACCGAAAACGAACCTCATTTCAGTAGATGGTTCAGTAATTCGGAGCGTCCTCGCAGACAAAGAGTTTCACAACATTCGTGCAAATGACAGTTTTTCTACGTTTGCCCGCATTTCGTAATTAACCTAGCACGATAGCGGCGAGAGGAAAAACATTCGAGCGGCTGTTTTAACGTAGGGATTTCAAATGTGACAGCCATCGCGAATGTCTGGGAGGGCTGCGAAACATTTGTTCGGGCTGCCGTGAGCTCCCGAAACAAGGAATGATCTTGAACCTGCATGCTGGGGATTTTAGTTCGACTAAGTTCGACGCTTTCGAACATTTAGCGCAAAGTTCTAACAAACTTGGACCGAAGTCCGACCACTGTGTGCATGCGTTGAAATAGATAATGAGCTGCCGCGCCGCCTGGCGCAGGAGGAATGATGCAATATTTCTAGGCTATAACTGTGTAGTAAGAGGCTAACTAATTTATTATTATTATTATTATTACACTTTTCATCTGGTTTGTTATGTCAGCCCTGTTTACTATGTTGACAATGTAATATACCTAGGTATCGAATTTGACGGTGACCTGTCATGAAATTCTAAACTAACAAATGTCTGGAAAAAAAAAAACTGAAACAAGTTTTTATATTTTTATTGTGATTCTAAAGTGGACGCAACATTGACATTAATCTTTTACCAGTAGACGCTTCGAATTGCACTATTGCATTTTTATCGTTTCTCTTTCTTTGTCACGGTATTTGATATTTTTCATATTGTGTCATCTAAGCCAGAAGTAAAACTTCTAGGTTTGTGTAACTGGCACTTGTACTTTGTTTGAATTATATTGTGTTAATTTTCTAGAGTTCGCTGGCGGCTGGGTTTTAGTCATTCACGCCAACTTGGTTTTGACAACCGATGAGGCATTGAACTCTTTGCAAAAAAATAAATAAATAAAAAATTAACTTTTGTAGTTATTATTATTATTATTATTATTATTATTATTATTTGCATTTGCATTTTTGCACTTTTCTATGGATGTTTCCAAAACTTTGGACTCCGTCGCATTAAGTTAGTTTTAGTAAACTAATCAGATTAAGTTTCATGGGTCTCTTTTAGTCCCTGCTTGAATGCCTGTCTGTCAAACCGAACGCATCTATAGTTTTGATACCTCGACAATACTGTGCTAAAATATCTTTGAAATCTGGTCTACCTTACGGGTCTGTGTACTCAGCTCCTCTTTCTAATATATACATATTAATGACCTTTCTCAGGTAGTGAAATACTGTAAGATCTTGCAATACGCGGATGATACCGTTTTATTATCGATTCATTTACGTTATAGTAAAGCCGTAGAATTACTGCAATTTGACTCTAATTAAGACTCATGAATTAATTTTATTTGTGTCATTCGTTTCATTAGTGTCAACACAAGAAAACACAACACAACAAATGTGCTTTTGTAGTCTGCCAGAGAGAGTACTTTTAAACATACCGATACTTCTGCACGATTGAAACTATGTGCTCTTTGTGAATGTGTGCCAGTAGACTACGTGAACACTACAAAATACTTGGGTATTTGTTCTAACTTTGACTTATCGTGGAATTCGCATCTTTACTATGCATTTTGGAAGAAGTTGCGAGCTCCATCTTGCGCCTTCTACAATATACGAACATTATACCGATGTTTACCAGAAGACTTATTGTGCACGCACTCATTTACCGTGTGCTTCGGTGTGGAATAACTTTGTTTGGGCTAGAGATGGCAGTAATGAAATTACTGTATTGGAATTACAGTAATTAAATTACTTTTTGGAGTAATGCATAACGTAACGAATTACTTCTCTAGGCTAATAAATTAGTAATCTAATGCATTACTTTCAGGCATTAATTTCGAGAAATTTACTCATTACCTTTGAAATTACTTTTATCCTAAATTAGAAAATTCGTTTGCAAGCTTTAGAAAGAAGAGAAAGAAAAATTGTTTTGCGTGATGAAATGTTGTGAAACAGCATCAGAGGAAATAATCGACGGCCACCTGAGCGCAAAGCCTTGTACGAAGAGCTGGACAGACGCACTAAGAGGACTGAAAAGGCGAAGGAGAAAAGTTTGGGTGTGAGACATCGCTCGAAGCAAGTGTTGTAGGCGTTACCGAAAAAAAGTAACTAAATACGTTACTCGTTGCTTGCAAATAAAAGTAACGCGTTGCCGACTCTACGTTACCTCGAAATAAAAGGAACGCACGTTACCGTTACCGTTACTGATAAAAAGTAACGCGCGTTACTGTTGCGTTACTTTCTGCTCGCGACGAACTAAAACATTTGCTGTTTCGACGGTAAGTATATGTGCGTAAGCGCCATAAGCCTTCAAACATGACCAAATGCGGAAACTCATCACGTGGGTCCGAGAAACCATTCAGCACGCTCGGTCGGCTGTCGGAGTGTCGGTGTCCATCGCTCGAAGGCCTCGCTCGGAACCGTCGAGAACGGGAAGGGAATGAGCACGAAAGGTGTCGTTCTCTTCCAGCGGAAAGCGAAACGCAGGCTTCGACGCAGAGATCTCCCAAATCACCCGGCCGGACCTCTTTGGCCTTCCAGCCGAGGCGACCCCGGCGGTAGCGAGGTCAACGGGCCGCGGGAGAAAATCAGTGGCAGGTGGCGTGTGACGTCAAATCTGAGATAGCACCGAGCGTCAAGAAGAGTGGAGGACAGCGGCATTTTCTGACCCCAGAGAATTTATGACTGAACGCTCAAAAGCATACAAAAAAAGTCAAAATTTAATTTTTTTAAGTTCTAGGAAGTAAGTAACGAAACGTACATGTTCGTTACACGTTACTCAAAATAAGTAACGTAAGATTTACGTTACCACAGCCACTTCTTTGGAAGAATGGCAACGCGTGCCCTGCAGTTGCACAAAAAAGTAACGCAGCGTTGCCGGTAACGCCGTTGCCCCAGCGACGCGTTACCGCCAACGCTGGCTGGAAGGCGGCGGCGCGAGACTCCAGGCCCGACATATTCACGGCGTCGGCGTCATCCCCGCGACGATACCCCATGCTTCACCGTTCATCCCTGAGCTGGGAGGGCTGCGGGGCTGCAAACTGACCAGAACCAATCAAACACCTTCTTTTAATCACGTGTCCCGTCCCTTTCTCTGCGCGTATGAACGAGAGCGTGGTTACGTGGCGAACGATAGACGTATGACTGCTCAACAAACACGTTGCTTCCTCCGTTCATCCCTAAGCTGACAGTGCGTCAGCTGGGATTAACGGCTCATAGGTTACAAGGCGACGGGCACCATCACCAGTGAGTTAAACATAACCTGCAAAACCCAAGAGGACAAGACAAACAGATCCCGGCAGCCTTGTACTTTCGTCAAGCAAGGTCAAATCGTAAGCTTCGACCATTGTGAACAACAAAACGACCGGAATAAATAGTTAATTCCAAATGTCTCGTCAAAGTCCAGAACGTTTCGTGCGTCCTCGAGCACAGCAGGCGCCGCGCAGTTTGCCTCGCTGCCTTTCCTTGATTAGGTTTATTCGGGAATAAGCCTACAGGCATATACCGCCCCCGTTTGTTGGGAAAGTACACAATTTAGGAGGCTCGCGCCATTCCTCAACTGGCGACGCTTCTGCTTAGCATTATCAAGATTTTGTGCAACAATGCACAAAAACTTGGACTCTTCGGGTGTTTCGGAAAAATGCTCTTGAAGGAATGACCGATAATAGGTCAACTATACTCGGCAGCCAACTCATACTCGGCAGTGCGATGAAATTGGAGGGTAGAGGCACGCACGTTCCCTCTCCCAATTTTCAGCGCTGAATAAAGCTGTGCGCGGGCTTTCATCCTCTCCACTACATTTGCGCCAGCAGGTTGTCGCCGCGTGCTAATGCTCTCGGGAGAATTCGCAACTTTCACGACCTATGGGGGGCGCGCTGGCGCCTATAAGAGAAATGGCTGACATCCTGGATGATCGTCGTAGAACAGCAGTACGAGGGCGGAGTCTGCGGTAGCGTAAGTGGTCCTGATTACGCTTTGTGCAGGGGCAATGTCGAGGCCTTACTTTTATCTTTTCACGTCAGGAGAGTGCAGGCAACGCACTTTAATTGAGAAATGACCGATCATCCAGGAGCCAGGAGCACGATTCTGCACACGCAGTTGCCACCATCGCTGAAAGAAGTTGCGAATTAAGAGATTAGATTGCGTCGCGGCGGAAGGAGAGCGTGTTCACGTAACGACTCCTTGTAAGAACGAGCTGCCATTGCCCGACTTACCAAACTGACGCGGAATACAACTCTAAATCGGAAGACGGAAACATATTACCCTTTTAGTAGGAGAACCTTCACCGTTGAATGAAGAGCGAAACCGGTGAGTCGACTGTCTTCTGAGTCACATCTAAAGAAGCTATTCATGATGTTTATCACTTATATCGTTGTACTAGCAAAACCACTGTTCAGTATGGTTCACTTTGAGGCACACAAGGTTGTTGCGGATGTAAACAAGGAGATCTGAGTTTTGGTACATATAGACCAACTCAGACGTGACGTCATCTGCTGGTGGCGCTGCTGTCGGCACTGCGCATGCGCAGCGCCTCGCTTCTCCCGGATCTGATTCCTGCACATGCGCTGTGTGGGCAAACGAGGGCTTGTTTTGTAAACACTGTGTTGGTGTATACGGTAAATAAAATGAGAGCGAATTACCCCCTCAAGGTATTCAAAAGTAATATCAAAGTAATTTCATTACTTTTTAAAAAGTAATTGTAATGTAATGTCATTACCTTTAATCTGCAGTAATTTGTAATATAATTTGATTACATTTTTCGCAGTTTTTCAGAGACGTAATTAGTAATGTAACTTAATTACTTTTTGAAAGTAATTTTGCCATCTCTGGCTTCGGGCACACATACGTATTAGAAGCCAAAGTGAATTTTCTCCTGCGTGACATCTTGCGTAGCGTGGATATGGTTCCAGTATTCAAGCATCCGATAACATGTCTGACGATCTCTCTTTTGCACCCATTCGAGCCTTATAGCGCAGACACAGTGGACGGCAGAATCGTCCGATCCGACGTCCGATCCGACAGTCCGAACGCCGCTCGAATTGCCGCACGCGACAGTTTGAGACACACGCTTCCGACCTTGCATGCGACACGACGATCCGTTCGGCTCCGCCCAGGAGATCCGAGCACTCCAGCGGAGGTCCGCGTTCATAGATCTCTGGTCCCAGATTGACGGTTTAGCTGACACGAGCGAAGTTAGAGACTCGTTCTCGTTAGCGCGTGCATTCTTTGCCGGGGCCATCTTTTCGAATGAGTCAATGGGATCCACGCGTCCGGCTTCCTGTCGCCCGTCCCGCCAGACACGGTACGTCATCATGACGTTCGCGCTAGCTGTGCTGTCATTGGCTGGACGCTTCCGACAATCCGTCCGCCGTGCGAAACTATCTGGCGCGTTGGACGCACGTCGGATCGCCGATCCGACGCCTGAAGCGACCAAATTTTTCGGATCAGGCAGTCGTACTGCCGGATCGGACGATCGGATCGGATGGATTTTTCGCGCATGTGTCTCGCGCTTTATTTGTGCAACTGCATACCGTTATACTCCGACATTAATGAATTAACACCTTTAGGGTTCCGAACGCGGTCAGTCGTGACCATCGGAAAATGACACCACCTGCGGCGCCGCGCATCAACACACATTTTGGGAAATGCTGTCAAAGTTATTATGGTCCACACCGTACAGAAACAAAAATTAAATTACACGGAAACCTTCCCGAAATAGGTGAGATATGACCTATGGGATCCGCAAATGACAATCGCACGTTTGTATCTTGAGCGAATGTCTATATTTTTCGTTTCAATCGTCCGCTTCTAGCGAGCGCTTCAAAATCGGCCATCGAGGCGTGCGATAGGCGTCATGGGAACTCCGTCACAATCCTGACGTCAGGCTCCTCAGCACAGCCAAAGGTTGGCGTGATTATGCGCGCCGCCACGCGGTGGCTTTTGCGTGTTGCAATCTCGCGTTTCGGAGTGGCGGAGGACTGCACAGCTGCACGACGACCTTCTTGACGTATTCACTACGGCCCTAGTAGTCCGCCGTGTGTTCGGCCATAACCTATGAACTCGAGAAGACGATGATTTCGAGTTTTTTCGACTACCAAGGGGACTCGGAAGATGTCAGCGAGGACGAGTAGAGTCACTCTCGCACACGAGGACGGGACATGCAATTCGGACTATCTGCACGAATTCCATTCGACAGACCGACCGTCCGCCCGACAAAATCTGAAGGGGCTCGCATTGAATAATGATTGGTCAACTTGGAGGTGTGCGCTATTAGGTGGTTTATTAACAGCGCGCTCACTTATAAGTTTAGCTTCGTTTTCGTGCGGCTCGCTGAGCTCTTCTGCTTTCCTTTTCTTGGAAGAAAATAGTGGGCACAACCTCTGGTAGCAACAGAATATTCTTGGTAGGAGTACCCAGACTCCTGAGGACAGTGGGTCGACTTTCATAGTCCTCATCGCGAAAATGGTCACTGTACAGGCGATCGATTTTCACCGGCGCCCGAAAGGCGACGAACGCGCGAGGCGGATCCACACGCTTCGGAATTTCTTATCGTTCGGAAACCGCGCGGGGCGGCGTCTCGCAGTTCAGCGCGCTGTTGCCGCAGCCTTCTGCCGCGCAATTTTCGCGCGCATCCTGCACGCAAACGTGATGAATAAACACAGAAACAACTCGGAGGTACCAATTAAACTATCGCGCGCCGTGCGAAGCAGCGCGATTGCGTCATTGCATTCACGGCTAGGGTGTCTAAATGAGTACGGTGTACTGCCGAGGGTGGCGCCACTGCGGGAGGAGCAACACGTCGCGATCCCCCAGCAAAACTTTGGCCCCCCAATTACCAGATGCAAGTGGGAAATAGTTGTATTCGTTTTAAAATTACTTTTCTCGCGTTTAAAAACAAAAGGCAGGTGTTTCTCAGGAGCTGATGCGACGTGGTATATGCCTAAGCAATAAAATGAGCCCTAATATTTCGTTTCTGTACCCCTTTAACAACCTCCCATCCGTGCTAGTGACACTACCTCTGGTAAAAAAAAATAACTGGTGAGATTATTTGATCGGCCATAGGATTATAACGTAAACCGTCGACTTTTTCTGATGACTTTGCACACGCGGTTCACAATTCTTCTTTAACGATATTTGCCTCGTCACGACTCTGCTTTTTTGGAGCTTCTTTGTTTTCTGTCTTTTTACAATGTGTGTGCTTTTTTTTGTAGAATTTCTGTTTGGATTAGTCCTTCAAGACTTTAGGACTTTGACGGTCCCGAAATGAAACTTAGAGGAACTTTAAGCACCTGCAATAGATTATTATTTATTTATTTATTAATAAATATTATTATCATTATTAAACGATGTCTCTATTAAAAGAGTTCTCTCCAATCTCTCGTCAACTGACATCAAACTAAATAAATACAAGTTTTTATATATGCTTTTCTATAGACTAAATATTGTCAACGATTTTTTTTTTAAACTGAGAGCAATCTACTGTATGAATTATTTTCCCAGACGTGTATGAAGTTTCGCGTAAAAGTCGGGCAACACTGTTCAAGAAGTCGAACTTCTTCGATTTTGCCAAAAGTTCGAAGGCTCGTCAAAGCAGTCGATCCTCGAGATTCGACGTTGAATTTCAGGTTCGGACAAAGTTGGCGGCGTCCTTAGTCGATCCTGTCTAAAATAAGAGAAAATGATTCATTCCTTACGTTGGCCAGTCGGTCGAAGCGGGCGAAGAGGTCGTTGAGAACCTTCACCAGCTCCTGCGCCGAGCAGCGAGACGCTAACGCCGTGAAACCCTGGATGTCTGCGAACAAGATGCTGGAAGGCGAAAGAACAAACGTAACGGTCGGAACCCAGCACAAAGGTGTCCACAAAGACACACAAAAACACCTTTAAGTATACTTTTTTATTGCTAATGCTAGTCAGTGGCGGATCCAAGGGGGGGGCGACGGGCGGCCGCCCGCCCCCCCCCAAACAAAGTCGACCCCCTCCCTCCCCCTTCTCGGAGGGCAATTTGACATGGGTGGACCCCCTTGCACAAGAAAGAATGGGAGAATAGCATCCTTAAAAATTTTCCGCCCCCCCCCAAAACAAAAAAAACGGAGTTCTGGATCCGCCCCTGATGCTAGTAGAAAATCTATTACAAGCAATAGTAAGCAGCCAAACCGTATATCTTATCGCCCCAGCCGCAATTGGTGTGTTTGTTCTAATTTCTAGCGCGTTCATCCAAAGTTCATTTTCCCACTTTCATGAAATAAAAGGCATATTTCAGAAAGTATGCTTAGAGTGGGATCCGAGTTTACCAATAGCTGCTGCGTTCGATTTACCTACATCTCCTGCGCCAGTGTTTACAGCCGTGTTGGATTCACGAGTGCAGCCTATTTCAAAACACGACCAGAAGTATCATTTCCCTGCACTTTTTGGCGTCGATGCAGGCTGGTGCAGGTATATCGAATGAGTATGTTACGGTATGCAGCAGAGTTCATTGTGCGTGCGCAATACACAAATAAACAGAAACTACACTTTCAAGTATATTGAAAGTATATAGTACTTTAGATATTGAAACTATGCTGTGGTATGCTCCAAATGTTCAGTTTTATTTTAGAGAAGTGCGAAGTTATAGGCCACTTTACCTATTTTGGCGAAAGACAAATCATGTGGTAGGCTACTAGGCTACCGGTGTTATGCGTCACGCTAACAACCTTTCAAAGTTTGAGAAACAAAACATGACCCCATGCCCAACAAAGAGTACCATGGGTTTGAGATCATAGTTTCTTTTTTTTTTACAACTCTCTTTGAAATGTTGTTTGTTCACAACTGGCACATTAGTGTGTAACTGTTTTACTCGAACTGAGCTTTGTGTGAAGTTAAAATTACAAGAGATAACTTTTGTTATCTGTTTCGCAATTTTACACATTATTTGAATGGGAACTATTTTTAAAGGGCATTTGAGGATACCCATTGATTACTTAATTAAAGGGGCCCTGCAACAACTTCTTGACTGGTTTTTAATTTGCACCGAACCTGAGCGCACTGAACGTAGTAACTTAATAAAACTTTTTTTTCTCAAATTTCGCTTTATTTTAAAAGTTACAGGCAAATTAGAATTACAAAAACAAGCAAAAAATAACCTCCTTCATGACGTCGTAGGTCCTGGCTTGAGTGGCCGTGAACTAGAGGAGGGGTAGTGAGCTCATCGAGCGCTCACGGCTGCCGCACTCCGTGTCGACGGCTCGAGAGGGCGCCACTAAAGCATGTGTTGGATAGGCTGTATGAAGCGGGCAGCCAGGGCGGCTCGCATTGCATTTGCTGCGCGATTAAAGACTAATTCGGCATAACACTTCATTGGCCACAAACGACAGCAAACACGGGGTAAAGATCAGTTCAGAACGGGAGCCACTTCGCGCTGCCATACCGCCAAATGGCCAAATCGCCAGCCAAGCCCGCGCCGAAAGCCTTCGGAACGCTCGGAACCGTCGGATCCTCGAGCCGGTATACGACCGCAGCGCCGCCGCGTACATCCGGGACCTTTCTACGCTCGCCGTTCGTCGGCGCCTCATCCCACTAGCCCTTTCTAGTATGCGCCGTTTTTTCCGCCGCTTGGTGGCGGGTATGTCGACGGGTCATTTCTTGTTTCTGTACTTTATAAACTGCATTTGTTTCTTTTCTGATCTAAAATACTGAACAAAAACTACTTTCATACATAATTGAAACGGTTCGCGACACTTATATTTTGTATCTCGACTAAAAAAGAAAAGCATTTAGCGGCTCTGACCAGTAGTAAGCCCAGGACCAAAGACGTCACATATCGCGCGCCTTCGGCAACGCGGGTCGCCCTCGTAGGTGGAGGAGGTTTCCGCGTCGTCCGGTTAAAATAGTGACGCACTGATATTTAGTTACTCTCTCCGTGCCCGCTGGCTTGCCCGAACCCCAAGAGACGTGGAAACCGCAAAAAAGGTAGACGCTTAAATATGATTGCAGGGCCCCTTTAAGTAGGTTATTAATTACTGCTTTTATTAACTTCAGCTCATATGCACGTTAAGAGAATTACACAAGGGGGTCACTTATACAAAACACAGACACACGAATGAGTGCACTCGGGAGAAATAAGCATATTGTTAAGAAAATAATGAAAACGATGAATAATAACCGTATGCATTAGTTAAACATTTGCTGGCTGTACAATGGTAACGACGGAAAATTAGAGGTTGTTCCCATAATTATGACTCTGTGAAAGGTATGTGATGTTCAGGTATGACAGTCAGTAGAGCCAGAAATTAAATCGAGTACTGGTTCAAATCAAATAGTGCCGTGTCAACCGTATCTCCAACACTAGAAAGAGAACCACCCATATCCTGATTCCCACCTGCATTTGGGAAGGCTAAAAATGACTCAAAGCCAGTCTCGTACACATTGCTGCAAAAAAAGAATCGATTACAATTACAATTACTCTTGGTTAAAACGTATTCAATTAGATTACTTGATTACTTAAGAAGAAAGCTAAGTGACCGTTGCTTGAGGAACCTTACTTTTCCGATTACCTCAGATTTTTAATATGACATACATTTTTTTTTGCAGGTTTGAAAACAGGTAGTTGTAACTAACAATAAATAACCCTGGAAGAGGGGGACACCGGAGGACAAAGGACAATCACAAATATTAATATATAATATTAATCATAAATTTATTTTCATTTCTTATTAAAAATAATAATAGGCCACCAAAAAAATTAAAAAAAGAGCCGCGATAGACGGCGTGACAAGCTCTCAACCCAGGTGGCATTCTGCGGCAATTACAGTGAGAAAAAAAAATGTTAGTTTTACAGCGAGCATATCCAACCCAGATCACGTTGTTAAATTTTCAGTCGAATGTAAATACATCAGGTCTACATTTACATAAATAAATACAAATGCACGCAACATGAGGAGGAACTTCTACATTACCAACTTAACCGAGAGCATACAGTTACAACATACAAATATATACGGAACCAAATATCAGTAAAATATGGGAAAGCTATACATGATTGCACGTAATTCATTGAAACTCGATTTATCTTTATCAATGTTGTGGCGAATTAATGAATTGAGAAGTCTCTGGATCCGGTAAGCTAACATTTCTTTTCCGACATTCAGTTGACACGTTGGTACTTGCCAGTAAGCGGAGTTACGAGTTTGATACGTTAAAAAAAATTTGTCGTTGTAAATTTGACACTACTGAGGAGGAGATGTTATGCTGCAGTTCTTTTTAAGCCTTGTGGATAATCTATAGTTATATAAATTTTTAATATTAAGTATATTATAAGCTTTGGACAAGTCTTCTGTATGCGAAAGATAGGGTGCCTTTGCAATTGTTCTTAGCATTCTTTTTTTAATTAGGTGCACTTTCTCCAAGTTTGTTATTGTAGTTGTACTCCAGACTAAGGAACAGTAATTTAAATAAGAATGAAATAACGATTTATATAATAAGAGTTTATTCAATGTTTGAAGTATATATCCCTGCCAGCATACCAGCCCTACAACCTTAGATAGCTCTTTATTTAGGTATGCAATATGATGGTCCCAGGTCATATTATGAAAAAAACAATAAACACTGCACCAAGTGTTTTAAAATTATCTACCAATTGGATGTCGACTGAGTTTAAGGTAATCCTGCGTATTGATGGCAGCGATTTATGCTAAGTCAGAAATATTAGAGCTTTAGTCTTGCTACTATTTATTTTTAAAGCGTTCCTCTCGGTCCACGATAATATTCTAACGCTAAATTAATTTTAGCGTTAGATATTATCAGCAACGTAAAGAAGTGTTGTATCACTGCATACATTAGAAACGTATTAGGTTGGTCAATATTTACTATATAATTTACATAGACGTTAAAAGCAGGACCAGGCGGATTTGTTCAGTCGCGCACCAGTCACCTAGCTGTGTTTGTAGATTTGTGTTTGTCCTTTGTCCCCTTTGTCTGGGTATTATTATCGTTATTCTTGTCCACCTCGCTGTACATTTGCATTAATTGCATTAACGTCATTTCGTAACGTCCATGATTGGATTAGAATCACAGAACCATAAACTACTTCTCCTCTTAATCCACCAGTTTTGGTAAACAGCCTCCTGGCGGAGACTGCGTTCGAGGTTTCCTTCGTAGGAAACTTGCGCAAACAAAGACGGCAACCAGAAAAAGGAGCAACAAATAGTAAAGGTTACAAGTAATTTTAGTACTTCCAAAAGTAGTCGGATTACTCTTGCGATTACTTCCCAATACATGAAATCAAATTGTTACAAAAGTGATTCTAACAATTAGTCGATTAAAAGTAATTTGATTACCTGTAATGAGTAGCCTACAAGTCTGCTCAGAGCTATTCAATTTGAGCTACTATTTACACGAACCAACCATAAATACAACTGAAACGTAAATTCGTAAAGCCGAAAAAGATTTTCAGTTGGGCTACGCTGTTTGTAGCTCTCGAGTCAGTGGCTACGCCACTGAATCGGGGTACAAACATAAAATAACCTAGTGCTTTACAAAAAAGAAAAAGAAGAAAACCAAGGACAGAAAGCGAGGAACACTATATCCAATACCCTGTAAACTTGTAAAGAATAAACTTCCGCCTATCTAACTCTCTCTCTCTCTCTCTCCTTCTCTACCTCCCCCCCCCCCCCCCCCCCGAAAAAAACGTCCTGCTACGCTGACTGCCCCCAAAGAAAAAAAGATAATCACAGAAGCGTTACCTCGGATCCACGGGTCGGTTGATGCGTCCAGCGGCAATCCGCGTTCTTACCCGACACAGCGTCCACCGCATGGCAAACTCTTAACGACTCATTAAGCCTAATTGGGTTTCCGCATACTTGGGAGGGAGTTTCTCCAAGCGGCCACCCCGTCGGACATTTACTTAGCCCCGAGGGCAGCTTCTGGTTTATTCAGCTCGGCGTAGGACAGAGAAGGTCAAAGCACGGAGAACCCCCACTATACTCCACCTGATGGACCACACCGGACGCTACGTGCCATCCAAGCCCATCCAGCGTTGGGAAACGTATCACGTGACATTATAGTGGCTCCGATGGCTCGTAGCGTCCACTGCGGTCTATCGTAAACTAATGCAGGAAGTTACCGAGAAAAGAGAACCGCATTTTTCGGCACGTACGTGTTGAATAAGCTATGCATCGCAGAAAGCTCAGACGCTCTGAGATTATAATGCTGGCGGTTGGAATAGAACACGAACGTTTGAGAACAATGATCTTTTATCTGCGTCAAAAGATAATTCAGAACAACCGAAACTTTCCATGAGACGTCCACCTAAGCCTAACGTCGTAAAACAACAACATCATTGTCTGTAGCATCTATTTCAGTGTAAGAAACTTGTCAGCAAGAATGAAAACAGTATTTTCTTTCTTGCTGCCAAGTGTTTTCTTACTTATATAATTCCGACAAGCGTTCACAACAATATCATTATTTGTTTTGACAATAGTAGGCTTAGGTGGGCGTCGGTTCATTGAGAAATGCCGTTTTTCCTTCATTATATTTTGATCCAGGCAACGTAACGTTCTCAAATTGTCGCGATCTCTCCCAACCGCTAGCGTCCTATTCTCATCGAGTTTGAGCTTTCTGCGATGCATAGTTTATTTATCGGGGCGTACAAGCAGGCATCCCTTTTCTCGGGAATTCCCCGTAGGCCTACTTCATTTCGGCAAACGGTGACTGCTACAATTCCCAGTCCGGCAGTCAATGAGAAGAACGGAGCGAGGCAACGCGAAAACGGAATGTCGAAAAGTGCACTCGTTCTGGGGAGGGTCGTTACGGGGTTCGCTCCGTCGTTCTGATTGGCTCAAAAAGGCCGTAGCGTCCGTTTCTTTTTTTTTTTTGTCAAGTCACGCTGAAACCGAGTACAGTATACGTTCCTTTGAAAGAGCCGCAAATATTGATCCCGACCGTCCGAGCTCATCGGAAGCAAACAGTTCCTAGTTTGAGCGGCGATCGCATTCGACTGTGGGTACAAAACTAAAAATGATAACGATATCTTTTTTTTTTTTTTTGTGTGTGTGTGCATGGCATTGATACGAGTGCTGGCAGGAACTTCTCGAGCGGAGATAGGCTATACGGTTCGCGGGCCTCTTCAAAATCGTCGATTTAGAGACTGGATCGGTCTCAAAGAAATTTTTAAAAGGTTTGTTTCGTGCTATTTTTGTTTCGCTTTACTCGAGAGTGGTCGTCGGGGTCGTTCAGAAAGCACCGAACGATGGCTCTCTCTCTGACGCGAAATTGCGATCTATTTTTTTATTTGTTTAATTTTGATAGCATTTCAAAGGCCACTACACCGTGAGATCATGTGCACCCCTCGTCGCGACTCGATAGCTTAAAAGTTTATCGGGTAAAACTGAATTGGTGTACAAAAATATATATGCGCTCAATTTTTCCGTTAAGTTTAGCGGGAGGCCTTCGCCCGCTAACTATAGCGGAAAAGGCTGAACTGGTGTACAATTATATAGGATGAACAAAAAGAGCGCGAAGGTCGGACAAGGCCAGGGAGACGAAGACGGGACTATATATAGGGAGTATTCACTGGACGCCATATTTGTGGGCGCTGTTCAGAGCGCATGCTCAGAACGAGCTCACGTTAATAGGTTACTAAGACCGCGCACTCTTGATGGTGCGGAATGCACGTTGCAAAAGAACTGTGGAAGCTCGCCATCAGCACGCGCTCAGCATTCGCGCGCACTGCTATGGCCGCCAGTGAATACTCCCTATAGCGCTAGTCTTTGTGCATGTCTTCTGATTTTCGCGCCCTTTATGTTCGTCATGCCGCCCACCTTAATATTTCAGTATCATTATATACGACCGTCGGATTGCAGCATCGGTTGCTAAACTGCAGTCAATATTTAACATTTTGTTTTCGATTGCAGATGAATAATAAAAAATAAAAAAATAAACGTTTACACTTTTTCTTTGATAATAATGGAATTTCCACGGTGTGGCGCGTTTAAAGGAGGCCCGTGCGTAGGGCCAACGAACGGCGATATATAATGTGTGACCAATCTTGCACACGTCACTAAAAAACAAAACGTAATCAATTTTAATTAGAATTACTCTCGCTTAAAAAAATAGTAGTCGGTCAGATTACTTGAACATTTGGAAAGAAAAGCATAATTGGTCGTTACTCGAAAAAAAAAAAGTCACCGTTACTTTTCCGATTAACTTCAAACTTTCAAAACGTCGAATTTTTTCTGCCGGATTGAAAACGGGTCTTTCGTACCGTTCAATATTAGATTAGGATCACCGAATTATAGACAACTTTTTATAGAATTATAGACTACTAATTATAGGCTCCATCAAATTTGGTAAAACACCCTCTTCTCGGAGACTTGATTCGAGGATTTCCTGGTAGGAAACTCGCACAAACAAAAGGGCGCCATTAAAAAGGGAAATTGAAAAATACTAACGGTTACGAGTAATTTTAGTAACTTCCAAAAGCAATTTCGGATGACCGTCGCGATTACTTTCGAATAAAAAGTAATCAAATCATTAAAACATTTCTCCAAAAAGTAATGGATATTACGAGAGATTCGATTCCTCGTAACGAGTATGGCGTATTGGCGACTCCAGCGAAATCGACGCCGCGTAGCGGCAACGCCGAGAAGCTCAAGAGTGGAGATCGTTTCGACTCTGTCGTTCTGCTATCGCTGCTTGGTTCTCGTAGACAGCACAGAAACAAACATCGCCCCCAGTAATTACTTTTATGCTTCTGCCGTGTCGACATTCCTACGCACTGACTACAAGAAGGTTTCTACCGTCGAAAAATCGCTTTGCTTTCATATGTAACACCGATTGCACGCTGCAGTGCAAGGAATTTATGGTGGTCCGTGTGCTGGACGACGAAAAGGACCTCCTTTCGTCCGCCATTTTGCCTGACCAGCGCGCCTCCTATAGTTCGCTGGAGTCGCGTATACAAGTCTCGACTGTGTGAACCCACCTGACGTTGTCGTAGCAGTGGATGTATATCTTGTGGAACTGGGAGGAGAAAAACTTGCGATGGTCCTCCTCGTTCGAGATGTCTTTGATGATCTCCTGGGCCACGAAGCGGGGCAGCAGAGACAGCAGGAGGCTCTCCTGCGTGGCGAAGCAAAGGACCCACCACCGCGACGATTTATATTATACTATAATATACACCAACGCGCTGCATTAGAAACAGGCCCGCGTTTGGCCGCGCACGCAGGGAAAAACCTTTCATGTGGACACTCGGCGAAAAATGTCGGCGAGCAATTCGAGCGCCGTGATTGGCCAAGGTCAAGTGCAGAGCCGGCCAATCGGAGCCGCCGGGTTTCCTCGCCGACCTGTTCGCCAAGTGACCAGATTGTGGGCACTGCGCGGGCGCAGAATTACCGATTCGCGCGAGATGGAAGCGTCTGCATGCGCACGCGCAGTACCGACAGCAGCGCCACCGCAGCGGCGTGACGTCACAGCGTTGAGTTCGCTCCGCAGCCAATGAGAGAGGGGCATTAACCGATACGAATTCCGAAGAACCAATCACGAAGCAGGATGCGTGTAGGCCACGCTCTGCTTTGCCCAAACTGCGAGGGACCAAATGCACCACGCTGTCGCATGAAAAAAAAAAACATGGCGGTTACATTTTTTTTGTTGTATTTCAACGGACTTTTAAATTAGCGCTAAGAAAGATTTCTGACTTCATATCTTATAGGCGATTATTTCGCCATGCGCGCCAAAGGTTACGAGTAGACAAGAAAAAAAGCCGTTGCTATAGAGTATAGACGTATGCAAGTATGGCCCCTGGGCGCCGCCATCCTGCTGCTGGTGCGGCTAGATTTTCGTCTGATAGTCAAGCATTGCCGAGGCGTGCACACGGCCTTAGCAATGCTCGACTATCAGACGGTCTATCTAGCCACACCAGCAGCGCAACATGGCGGCGCCCAGAGATCGCACATGCAAACGTCTATGGCACTCCTAAAAATGAAAATAGAACACGGCGAATAAAAAGAGGTTGTTGTGGGCAACTACAGTTGCCCACAACAACCTCTTTTTTTCGCCGTGTTCTATTTCGCTTCTATATTTTTCAGCGTGAACTGTCCGGACAGTGACGAACTAGCTATAGCTAGTTCGTCACTGTCCAGGACAGTTCACGCTGACAATCGACAAATGAGGGTTTCTTACTGCTCAAAAATAAATTAAATCGCAGTTTTTTATTTAGTGTGCTTTACAGTGCTGTTGTTATGCGCTAATGCGTTTATATTGAAAAAAGCAAGAAAAAAAGCGCGTGCATTCTAAATTTGTTGTTTTAAGTGGCTCGACCGAGGTAAAATAACATCGCGTTTAGTGCATCTGAAAGCATGTCGTTAAAACACGCAACCATAGCGGAACGCTCAAGCACCGGTAAACACGCCACGCGTGTGAGAATTGCGCGCGTGTGCTTTGAGCAAATGGCACGGAATTTCGCTAATTGAGGAAAAAGATTTCAGAGTTGGGAACATAAAACGTATCAACAAAAATTGAAAACACAAAAACAAAACAGATGTACGCTTTAAATTCGAGTAAATGGCCACTCCTTTTCGTACACGCGATATTCACGCGCCTCCGCTTTCGTTCGCGTATATTCTTGTCCCGAACATTGAATATTTTAATGGCCGGCAGGAGGACAAGAAAGAGTCCAAAAATACCTACATAACAATGCCCCTTCTCGTATATGGTAGGGCAAATACTTTACGGGGAGAAAGCATTCTACTCCGCTCATTTGCATTAAACAGCCCGCTGTACATCTCCGAATTCTGCCCTATCGGCGTGGACAGCCCGCGTCCAGAGAGAATTAAAGGCCCGTTCACACACTTGCGTTCGGAGCGACCACTATGCTTATGAACGAATGCAACCGCTCCGACTTCAACGACAACCGTGCGCGACGTGTACACACATGGAACCGCATGCAACCAAACGAATCAACAGCCAATGAGAAACGAGCTTCAGCTCTTGCTCCTAGCCAATAGTAAGCAATCCAGCTACGCTTACAAACATGGCGGACGGTTTCCAGCCCGACGCGAAATCCTCACCGGAACAGCCGGAGGTGTCGGCTACGGCGTACAGTCACGAAGATCTGCTGTGCGCCTACAATAGCTGTGTAAAGGCTGGTTCAGACATCTGAAACGAACCCGTTATTCACGACTGCGTCCGTTGTGACCAGAGCGACCGCTCTGCGCCGCGCGTACACTCCTGCAACCACTGCCACAAGCGCAGCGGGTCGGCAGCACGGCCGCCGCTTCTCCGCCGCCGTCAGCTGTTTCAGCGGTGCCTCTAAAAAGAAGGGGACGCGCTGCCACTCACTTGCGTAACAGAAAATAGACAGACCGTCTTCTATGACCTTAAACTCTATTTTTTTTTGTTCAGGATACGCTTGCAGGGTAGTGCATTAAAAAAAGAAAAAGATGCAGTACGCCGTCTTGCAGAATCACGACTTTAATACACGACTTTGCCAACAGTACAAATCTCGCCACACGCCTTTTCTACGATCATAAAAGACGATGTAATTTTAGCAGCGATACAGCAACGTAGAAATATAATTTCGTGATCAGATAGACGTTGCGAGCGTTCAGGATTGCTAACACTAATCACCTTTCTCGGGTGATGAAAACGCGTGAAAATTCGCATCCTTTATACGGTACGCACCAGTAATACCTTGAACTTGAGCACACGCATGGAATGCGCCAAAAAAGAAATCCGGGCGATGTTCGAGGACACGAATGCTAAGAAAGCACCACTGTAGTCGAAATAAACAAACACGACGGCACGGGCGTTTCTGCTGTCTTGAGAGTGCCGCCACGAGATCGCCGCACGAGTAGGTGTATCTTCCCTTCTAGTACGTGCTGGGTTATCATAGCGACACACGACGAGAATTCACAGTCAAGGATAGCGCTTTTACGGGGAACGATGAGAAGTTTCCACCACGCCGTCCACGTCGACGATCACCACCGACGCCATGTTTGCGGACTGAAGGAGCCTGGCACGACCGGCATGCAACGCGCGCGACCGAGCTCTCCTCGACCTGTGATTGGCCTGTCGCTCCCGTCGTTCCCGAACGTAAGAAAAAGTTCAGCCCGGCTCAACTCCTTGCGTTGCGAACGAACACGAACGAAACGACCGTTTGGCGCTTCGTTGCTATGGTAACTCGTCGTTCCAACCGGTTGCCGCACGCTCATCAAGCTCTGCAAGTTGTCGCGTTTTTGTGCGGTGCCAAGCCGACGGCACGCCGAAATACCGTTTTCGCCGAGACAGCAGGGACAGCGATCTCCTCTGTCTCGATCTGCACTCGCCCCCCCCCCCCCCCAAAACAAAGACAAAAAAAGCAGAAAAAACACCCGTTGTTTGATTGATTTTAGAGAGGACGAATGATGCTTTCAGTTGAGACAGCTCCTTTTAAGTGAGAAATAGTAAAAAAAAATCAGAAAAATCTGCAACATCTAGAGGGACACTAACATATTGAGAGAGACCGAGGAAATCGTTTCCTTGGTCCCTCTAAGTCGGAAAGACCGACAGAAAAAAAATTCATTCGTGTCCATCAATATTAAGAGGGGACTGGTCCCTCTTATTTGGACCAGTGTAGTTCGGTCAAGAGGAGAGATGGATGCGCATAATCCACGAAAAAGAGTTCAGAGAAATAAAACAAAATAAAAACACAGACGTTGAATATAGTTTGTCGAAGTATCAATTCTGAGACATGATGATTAAAAGAACATTGTAGAAAGAACGAAAATGGGATTAGTAAGACCAGGCACAACCTGCAAGCTTCGTTTGGCGGATCGAGACGCTGACGGGCTTCGCGGCAATTTCCGAAGAGCGGGAAACAGTCGCGACCGGAGAGCCTCCAGCGTCATGCTGCTCATTTGACTTCCTTCCGGTGACACTTTTATATTGAGGCTTGGGTTTTTTAGGTACATTGCGGGAGGGAATAATGAGCCACCAATATTTCAGGCTGGCTGTGAAATGCACGAGATTTGCATGTAGAGTGAAAGTCTTCATCTGACTGCAGTCGTCCGCGGTTGCTTCCTGGATCTGCTCGTTCAGCTCGAACAGTTCAGCGTTGTTAATCGTTTGCCCTGCCGTGAGCCGCACGACTCTCTTTCGCAAAACAGTTGCAACGGTATTGCTCGTACAGTCAGCGTTCGCAAGCTTGGCACGAGATTTCTTTCTTGGTGTGTATTCTAAATGCTTACGGTTTGTCCGCCCGAGAGCGTTGATTGACAGAAACGATGTTGCGATATTTGGTTTGTTTGTCTTCTGGAATCTATTACAGCACCAGTGACATCGCAACAGTATATTGTAGACCTCGTTAGCGCTGCAGTGGTTATGAACTTTTGCATCAAGCGGCAGGCGAGCAATATGCCATAGTGTGTGTGTGTGGTGTGTGTGTGTGTGTGTGTGTGTGTGTGTGTGTGTGTGTGTGTGTGTGTGTGTGTGTATATGTGTGTGTGTGTGGGGGGGGGGGGGCGCGAGCTATGGAAGGTCGTCTAAAGTTCGGCAAATTCAGCCCATCACTGCCAAGAATTAAAAAAAAAAACTTCCCTTTATGTTTTGTTGCGTGTGGGACAGAAGAAATTCAACCAGTCACACAAAACAAAGAGGAAAATAAACAGACATAAAAGCTCAAAAACAAAAACATAGACGGCGAGAGAAAATAAAAAAAATGGCCGGCAGCTTTGCCGTCGCGGCTACCGCCTAGCACAGATCGACCGTCAAAATAGACAAATCACGAACAAAAGAATACGCCAGGCAAATAGTAAAAAAGAAAAAATGGCAGAGACATTTAGGATTGTTTACGTGTGGGCATGCGAAAGCATGACGCACGCACTATAGGCACAACTCTAGTCAGGCGGAACCGTGGAGCCACGATTCCGCCTGACTAACGCCGTGCAACCGTGCAAAGTTCGGCAAAGAATCGGAAACAGTCTGCGCACGCGTTGAGTACGCGACGGGGCCATGGATTGCAAATGGACGCCGTGCGGTCGTGCAGTTACCATGCAGTGTAGTACTAACAGCGGTTACGGCGAGGTGCGGAGGCGACATGGTAACTGCGTGTTTGTCAGCCTTTGTGTGTGTAATTCTTGTCCCTGCTACGCCCCCGCTCGTGAGCTTCGTCAGCCAGCGTTTTCCCATCGAAACTTTCCGGATATCTCTGCTGTGTTTAAAATCGGTCGACGTTAAGCCCTGACACTTTGACATCTGTCCCAGAACGCTAGTGCTACACTTATGCAGTGACTAAGCGTTCAGCAATGCGTAGTTTATTCCTGCAATAAAAGAAAACAATATATATATATATATATATATATATATATATATATATATATATATATATATATATATATATATATATATATATATATATATATCTTTTTTCTGCAGGGAGATTTTCACTAAT
Organism: Ixodes ricinus; assembly: GCA_037355805.1. NCBI lineage: Eukaryota > Metazoa > Arthropoda > Arachnida > Ixodida > Ixodidae > Ixodes > Ixodes ricinus. Next base: position 99,774 of record JAZHYW010043743.1, on the reverse strand, counting down.
ATTGTATATTAAAGCTTTCTTCCCAGAGGAGCTTGACAAGGTTCAGAAGAGGCTCTTTCAGGAAGACTACTTCCAATATTGAATAATATTTTCTGTTCTCTTTTCTCTCATATCTTTAACCAAGTACGAAGGTTCCTTTGTGTGTGTGTATGTGTGAGCGCGCGTGCGTGCGTCGTGCGTGCGTGCGCGTGCGTGCGTGTGCGTGCGTGCGTGCGTGCGTGTGTGTTGTGTTGTGTGATAGTTCTCAAGGAACGTTAGCTTTTTGGCGTGGTACTAACATATTTTTTGTACGTGTGCAAGCTGCCAAAACATCTTTATAAATTTAGTATTTTAAAACAGACATTTCAAGATACTTCCTTTGTGTTATGGAAAATGAAACACGTGTTTACTTTGAAAGATTGTGACTGTTTTACTTGTCATATTGATTTCCTTTATCAAGCACATTATACACCTGAATTTTAACTTTCGCAAAGCAGCGCGAAATAATTCTGGCTTAACAATATCAGTGGACGTGGGAGCACCGCCTCAGTGCAGTGCAGCATGTCAGCTGACAGTCAAAACACGAAGGAGCAGAAATTCTGCGATACCTAAAATAAGAGGGGTAACCTAAGAGGGACTATAACCTGAATTTTAAGCGGGCCACCGTTCCTCCAAATTTAAGAGAGAAAATATCTAAACAATGTCCCTCTTACTCAGGGGGACTGTCCTTGAATGTAAGGGAGACGCTGTCTCGCTTACTTTAAGAGGGGTGGTGTCTCCCTTAATTAAAAGGGAGAATCTCCGTGTATTATTAAGAGGTCTATCGTCCCCTTTGGAGTTGAGAGGAGGAAAAAATAACGATGAAATGTACCTTTTACTAAGTGGAACCGGGCTTAGAGTGTTTCCACGACGGTAGATGGCGACAGCCACCCTTCCCAATTCAAAGGGGGAAACCCCGAAGCTGCGCGCGTCCAGGCGTTCTAACTATGCAAAAGGTGTCTGCTCCAAGGCCGTTGGATATTCGCGGTGCAAGATGCATTCCCTAGCAAAGTATTCGGGTAGGGCTTAGACCCCCTCCCTTCCCATGTCCTCCCTTATGGCGAATTCCACTGGGCGTTTTGGAGCACGCCGGGATCAGTTGACGAGATCCGGAATGGAGCACACGACCCGAACGGGGTCGCGCCGCCTACGGATCCCCAGTGGAATATGAACACAGCTTTCTCTTCTCCTTCCTGGAAAACGTACCGGCTGTCGAGCCAAGGGGTAAGCAAGCGGCCATTACGAATTCTTCTGAGGCGAGATGGGCGAGATCAGGCGAGATACCCCGCGAGAAAGGAAGTCATGTGTGTGCGCCGAAGGCTGGCCCGGCTGGCTTCCGGTTGAATCCGCCGAAATCGTCGGAGCGACTTTTCTCGGATCCAGATCGAGATCTGGAGCGGGAGCTAATCCAAAACGACCAGTGGAACATGTTCGTCTCGATCCCGATCGCCCAGTGAAATAGGCTCACTCCAGAAAAGTCGATCCCGGCGCGCTCCAAAACGATTTGTGGAATTCGCCAGTTTCTCCTTCTCGAGCTCATATCTTTTGCGCACACTGCCGTGTACATCTTTCGCGGCAAACGTTTTGTTCGGCTAATTTCCTGGAACCCCTCGTTGAGCCTATACTGGGTTCACGGTCGTCCAGTACTCGAGTCACTTCATTTTTGCTGCCATTCGCTCGGAAGTTCCGAGTTCGGAACAATGATACAATGCATTTCTTAGGCCGTGTTCCAAAATTTACTCGGTCTTACTCTAAGGTAAGGGTTTTGTACCTTGGCGTTCTAAAACCTACCCACGTCCAGCGTTTTTTTAATCTGTGTTGTCACGTGACACGACCCGCCGGAGTTACTCGGATCCATTTGGGTAAGATTTGGAACACAGCCTCAGTCATCTGCTCATCGAATTAGGTAGAACGTTATCACACTTTGTTTTACCTTAAGTCCAAGCAGCGCTACGAGACGATGGCACTAATCAGCCAGCATGAAAAGAGCAGCGTCATGGCGTTTGTCATTTTTTTCAGGATTTATCCTCTGACAAACAAGACGAGCGCAGTGAGTGCCGGTGACTTGCGCTCTTAGCATGCGTGTTTGAGAGAGAGACTTGTGTACAATCCGAAAAGACTGTCCTTGATGTATGCCTTGAGAGATTAGGTTTACAACTTCCCGCGTCATGTATCGAAAGAGCTCATTGACTTGGCCAGTTCAATCAGCCACGGTGTCGCACAATTATTGTTAAAATGGCTTCTTACAAAGATAAAGAGGTGGTGATTTCAAATGCTAATAAATTCGAGGGCACCAACTTCTCAGCAAACGAAGATTTTATCCCCTCGGTGCGTCTCGCTCGGCGTAAACTGCTCCAGTTTGCGAGGACAGTGGGACAGCCTTTTAAACTGCGCTTCGACAAGTTACTCACTGGGAACAAATGCTAAGTCTCTGTACCTGCCTCTGACTCTGTTATTGAATTAAACTCCCGGGAGCCAGAGCACACTTCATTTGAACATAAAACCGGAGCTTCCAGCTCTCGTTCAACCTCTCTGGCACACTTCAATTTGTCTCAACATAATGTTTCTAATCCCAATCAAACTCGGCAATAAAATGTAGCGAGGGGTGGAAGCTGTGATGTTATCACGTCTCCTAATATTATTCCTGTTATTTTTCTAACATTAGAAGCGTCATGAACTGGAACGATAACTTATCTTCTATTACAGATTCTTCTAATGCTGACGTTGTTGTTCTTACTGACACCTGGTTATCCGGTGTCAGTAAGAACAACCTGGTTATCCGGTGTCGGCACCGCAATTATCAGGATAAATATTCGCTGTCTCAAAAATAGCTCGAATATTTATCCTGATAATTGCGGTGAGGTGAGAAGCATATTTAGAAGTGTTTCCTGTATTCGTACTATTGTGCTGGTCATGGAGTTTGGGAGAGTCAACCCAATGACGAGAACAAAGAAGTAACAGAATACAAAACGAGTTGTAAGTCAGCGCGTGGGTTTGTCCCTTTGTGTGTCAGTGTGTGTGATTGATATTGCGCTGTTAACCTTCGTTAACTCATTTTCCAGGTCTTAGTGATCATTCCTTATTGCCTTTTTCCTTATATCTACCTACACGCTTTAGGTCGAAAGAAATTAAGCGAATTTCTGATTATGCACGAGCTGATTTTGATTCCATTAATAGGAACCTTTGCCTTTTTCTTGATGCTTACTTGGATTGTTTTGATGAGCGCTCAGTTGAGAATAACTGGTGTTTATTTAAAGAACAAGTTACGTACCTCATGAAAGCGCACGTGCCACTTCGCACTATTTCGTCCTCTCCCGAATCGCATTGGTATAACGTGTATTTAAAAAGGCTAGCGAACACGAAAAAACAACAAACACGAATATTTCGTGTTGCAAAGCTATCGGACAACGAACAGCGATGGTCAGCGTGCCGTACTGCAGCTGGTGTGTATAAAAAAGCAGTTCTAGATGCAAAATCCCATTACTTTAATAATACGTTACCCTCCTTGTTGTTAAATAACCCGCGTCAATTTTCGAAGGTTATTAATCCCTACTTTTTCTTCCAATATAACGCTTAGGGATGCTGACGGAGATGAATTATCTAATTATCAGTGTTCTTTCGTTTTAAATGAAGTGTTTACTAAATCCTTCTCTATTCCAGTTACTTCTTGTTGCCCTGTATTTACCGCCTGTGATTTTTTGCCTATGTTTCCTGTTGTAGATAGTGCAGGAATTTCTAAGATTATTGATAGCCTAAGAATGTCTTCTCCGGTAGGTACTGAAAACATTTACACAAAAGTTTTGAAAAACACTAAAATGTATTCCAGCATTCTCCTGCCCACCGATTTTTCTCAGTCACTTCAACGTGGTGTCTTGCCATTGGATTGGAAGGTGGGGAAGGTGGTTCCTGTGCACAAGTAGCGATCAACAAAATCCATTTCACTACCGTCCCATCTCCATAACGAGCATACCACGCAAAATCCTTGAACACGTAATTTACTCTCAACTTGCTAACTTTCTGGATTCTAACTCATCACACCATGGTTTAGGGAAGTTCTACTTATACGAAACCCAACTTCTTACCTTTACTCATAATCTCCATGTCACACTTGCCCATGGTTCCAGAACTGACTGCATATTCCTTGATTTTTCCAGAGCTTCTGACAAAGTTCCTCACGCCTTTCTTCTCCATAAACTTAGTAGCCTTAACATATGCCCATACGTTCTCGCGTGGATAGACGCCTTTCTGACTAACCGTCTACAGTTTGTCCACGCCAATGGAACTAATTCTTCCTACTCGTCTGTAAACTCTGGTGTCCCACAAGGTTCTGTACTCGATCCACCACTATTTCTTATTTATAATAATGATCTCCCTACCCGTGTCTCCTCTTCTATTAGCCCTTTTGCTGACGACATGCGTTATTTACAAAGAAATCCTTAACGGCTCTGACATCTCTGCTCTTCAGACCGATATTAACAATGTAACCCAATAATGCAACGACTGGCTTATGGAACTTAATATCTCTAAATGTAAATTCATGTGTATCTCTCGTCAAATTAACATTTGCCCTCCCTACTCCATCAATAACTCTACCCTCCTTCCTGTGTCCTCCTATAAATACCTCGGTGTTCACATTTCAAATGATCTGTCCTGGAATAATCATGTCGACTATGTCACGAAAAAACGCTAATCAATTATTGAGATACATCAAAAGAAATTTTAATGCGAAAGCATTAACTGTCTCATGGAGCGAGCCGCGCCAAACGGCACCTCAAATCCTTTCTCCAAGTGAAGCCAGCTCCCAGCTATGAAACCACGCCAAAAGCATAGCCAAACGGCACCTAATTTCCCCGATCTCAAAGGAGCGGAGTAAATCTGATAAATTCTCGGCTTCGGTCCCATTGGCTGGCGCGCGTCGACGGGGCTCCCGCTGGCCGCTGCGCGTCGGTTTCAACGACCGCTCACCCCATGGCGCTGCGTGTCCGTCAGCGCGCCGTTAACACGGAGCGTCCAAGGTCAGCGCGCCCAGGAGGGCGCGCGTCGCTGACCGGCGACGAAAAGTACGCAGGAGACGAAAAAGGGAGCGGACGAGCGGCTTGCATGCTCACGCATTCACAACGCATAAGAAGTGCTTAGGTGTGCCTTGAGCCTTTTTTTCTTGCCCCTCTTTCATTAAAGCTTCTCATTTATAAAACCTTAATCCGTCCTAAACTGGATTATATTGCCTCAATCTGGAACCCTGGTATCACCCGTGCATCTACCGTAAAATCCATTCAAAACCGCTCCGCCCGTTTTATACTTTCTAACTATCACCGCACAGCTAGCACTACTTTAATGAAAGCATCTCTATCCTTGCCCACACTCTTTCTCTTCGTCGAAAGATATCCCGTCTATGCTTGTTCCATAAGATTTATCACTCTAACTCTACTCTCCGCCAAGCGCTATTTTCTGAACCATTTTACATATCATCACGCACCGTTCATCAACTTAAAGTTGGGATCCCTCATTGCAGCACATCTACCTTTAATGCCTCTTTTTTGCCTCAAACCTCGATTGACTGGAACCGCCTTCCCGCAGCCACTGTCACAATCACTGCCTCAGATAAATTTAAGATTGCCATTACTGACCTGTTGAATGATGTTTTGTAGTAATTTTGTGTATTTTTTTGCCTTTTAATTTATATTTGTTTTATTCCATGTACTGTGCCATTACTAACCTGTTAAATGATGTTTAGTAGTTATTTTGAGTATGTTTTGCCTTTTCATTCTCATTTGCTTTGTTTCATTTACTGTGCCCCACTGCTCTCTGTAATGCCTTCGGGCCCTGAGAGACATAATAAATGAAATGAAATGAAATGTTCAAGTCGTTCACTGCACTCAGATTCATAGTGACACGGAGTATAGATTAGCTCAGGGGCCCTAAACTCGTGAAACACAAAGTTGGAGCCGAAAGTTCGCGGAGTCGCCGATTGGACGTCGGCGAAAAAAGCGCGAAGTCATCGTCGCGATAAGCCAACCGGTGCGCTCCGTCAACCTCGGCACCAACTTTGTGTTGGACGAGTTTAGAGGCCCAGATGTCGACTTTTCCACAAACCCCCATCCCCCTATTTTCGTTTCGCACGCAACACTTCAGTCTCTGCAACAGCAGTTCAAAGAGCAGCCGCAGCGTCCTAGAAACGTGGCGCTTCAGTAAACTGGTGACGAACATTGGGGGAGGGCGCCTTGCGAGGTTCAACTCCCGCACACTGACCCTCTATGAGACCGCTGTGCGTGGAATCGCCTTCTGCGCACTGCGCATGCTTTGTCTGCTGGGCTATGTGAGACGCGCATTCTACGGCATGCGCTGCTAATCTGCTGCCCGGGTGATATCAGACGCAGGTGCTGTCACGGCTTAGTGACTCAGCATCTATCGCCCGGGTGCTTTGCAGCGCTTATCAGCCGGGCGAAAAATGCTGAGTCATTGACCTGAGGACGCACGCGCAGCAGGCGTCCGATATACCGCACAGCGAAGCAACAGCGCATGCTCAGGAGGCGTTCCACAGCCCAGCAGCAGTCAAAGATGGCAGCGCACTGAAGGCGATTTTTCTGCAAAGGTCTTTATACTTTGTTTCATCATAACTTGGTTGTTGTCGTTGCCTGAAATGTCTTTACTAAAGGGGTACGACATGGCCGACTGCTGGCCTTGCTAAGAAGGGGTAAGGGAACGGGCACTTCAAGCGGTACATTTTCACGCGTCTCGCTCGCACGCGCACATTTAGCTCGTCAGAGACAATTAACTTTCGTCGTTGGCGAATTTATGTTAACAACAGACTGCAGTAAAGTTGCATCTTACTGTATAACTGAAAATTACAGATATATCCGAACTGTTAAAAATCTTCAACTGTGAAAAAAAAATAGTATACTTTAAGTGCTTGAATAGGACACGTGCAACAAAATATACCCCCCCCTCCAAAAAAAAAAAAAAGCACAGAATTGCTTTTAAGTCAAAGCTTATTCTCGCCACGTCAATATTCCGCTAATTTGTTTTTTCTTTTCAGGCAAAGTTTATTCCAGGATCGCAAGATATGTTTTATGGGAGCTGGAAGCATTTGAGCTGAAACAGCCTAGCTAAAATGCGCCTCGTCATAACGCGACTTAAGGCTAAGCGTGTATTCAGATGGTTTTACTTCCGATCAATTTGTTTGGAAGTTCAATGTTACCTTTTGCTTATTCGATGCAATGTGGCCACACCTAATTAATTGTCCGTAAGAGACAAAGAAATGAGCAAACTTTTTGGCGTTGATACATTTAGAGAAATTAAAAGTAACGTGGCGTTCTAGCTCGAACAAATATCCCCCATATGATCAGGTGCGTTTTCTGAGTAACATTTGAAAAAGACTTAATTAAAAAAAACAGCAAAAAACAAAACAAAACAGGACTGTCTTTTGTATAGAACCCTAATATCACCGTCGACGTCACTAAAAGTAAATATACAGGGTGTTTTTTTTAAACTCAACAGAATTTTTAAAAACAAACTATGAAAGCTAGTTTAATGCGGTCTGCGCAGGTGAGTTATAAGGCCAGGGGGACATAGTATAGGAGACTAATTGTAACGATCAGTCGGCTAATTAGTTAAAATTCGTTAATTAACTTTTTAATTAATGAAAATAGACATATAGTTCCAATTAGAAACTTGCTCAGCGTCATCGAAAACCACTAAATCAGTAATTTTAAGAAAGACTTTGAACGCATCGAAGCGTCGTAGTGCACTAAAGTCACCGCTCGTGGAGCAGGTACAAGGCTGGGGCTAGATAAGAGACGGAAAAATTGCGCGGGCGCCTTATCGCAACAGCTAGCTTTGTCGCGAGCTCCACGAGTGCTAACATTAGTGCACTACTACGCTTCTCATGCCCTTCAAAGTATTTCTGCAATTACTGATTTAGTGGTTTTCGATGACGCTTGACAAGATTCTAATATCAACTTTATGTCTATTTTCATTAATTAAAGTTCATTAACGAATTTTAACTAATTAGCTGACTGATCGTTATGACAGCACTCATGCTATGTACTGACCGTATATACCTGCGCGGACCACATTATCTAGGTTTCATGGTTTTAAAAAAACAATTCTGTTAAGCTTAAAAAAAACACCCTGTATAAATTAAAAATAAAGACGTTACATGAAATTCCCCGAGGCATTTAGGACTTCAAATGGCTGCCATCTGGAGCGCTTTCATCATTGGCGCGTGCTATGCACAATCGGCAATAACGGCCGTTCAATCGCGTCCTTATTCTGACCCAAAGCACCGTCCTCCTTTCATGTGGCAATAAAAGCTCACATAGCGGCACACTCATATCCGAAACTAAGCTAGCGATATTGCGATTGGTGGGCCGTGATTGTGCAAAATTTTAAAATTGTCTATACAGATAATCAACAGAGAATTGCAAATGAATATACGCCTATAGGACCTTGTCCAAAGATAGATCTCCTTTGCTGCTGTTGTGTTTTCAGTGATCGCGCTCCTCGCGTTTACAAGCTTTCTTGATCTTCGTCCCAAGAAGCTATATTATTTCAGTTCACAAATACGATTTGGTTTCGCGAAATCCATCCAGTTACCCTATTCGAGGTCAGCGAAGGGAAGAAAATTGGTTTTCCCTAAATCCGAACAACATCATGCGGGGACGCGCTGTCGCCAGCAAGGAATGCAGACGCCTAACTCGAATGTTTGTTTTATTCGACGCTGAATAAGAGTCTGAACACCGCAAGTGCCCGAAAACTTTGTTTACGTTCGACGCAAAAACGGCATATATAATCTAGGTTCTGCAGATGGCATTTGTTTCCGCAAGATTCGCCCCGATAGAGTTTCAAAATTGTATTTTGGTGTATTGAATTTAGATAGCGGGAGGTTGATTTGCCTTGAAAAGAGGTTTAGTGTCTGGAGTATACAACCGGCAACCGAGACCGTATGGGGTCCAGAAAGAGTGGCGTAAATCGGTTTCTTTATACCCAAACAACATCGTGAATTGTTATGACGCTGGCCCGGGAAGGAAGACACGTCACGAACAATATAAGCTGAAACAGTCCTTTCTGCTTCTTTGGCGTGTCTGTCAGTTTTTGAGAAAGCTTTGGTTCGAACTAAAAATAGAATGCGAAGTTGATGTCCGATACTACGGAACTCTTTGACAAATTTACAGATAATTGAGTTTGTGGGAACTGCAAACGCACAAAACGTCCGGATCAGGTGTTTCAGCTAATTTTGTCCGCCGAGGTACTAGCGCGTCACTGTCAGTACAAATAAACAATCGTCAGCGGTTTTTTGTTTTTTTTAGCAAAAGGCTGTTTTTAATAATGTTATTGTGGTGAGAAGTGTTCATTTGCGCCAGCATTCACACTGGTGACTCAACCGCATCCGCAAAGCGGTTGCGAAAGCGGTCGCTTAAGATGCAATACCATAGACCATTTGCTATATTACCCAAGCATCAAGAAGAACGCAGGGATTGGTGTTCCCCGCGCTACACGCGCACGCCTTCCCCGTATAAAAGATTCGAAGTAAATAATTAAAATAAAGCGTTGACAGACGCGCGTGCAAGATGCCCTTTGTTTTAGGTATTTGCTTTAGAAAAGTTACTACTGCTGAAGCCAGCACGTGCGGCGCGTGGAACACCAATCCCTGCATTCTCCTTGATGCTAGGGTAATATAGCAATAGGGAAAACAAGCGAATCCGCTTCGCGCTTGAGACTCGAACGCCAGTCTGTATGCAGCCTTAGGGCAGTAGCCTAAGTCGGGGGTCACACTGCATTTCCGTATTACAAAAGACAGTCTGCATACAGATTCGAGCGCGAGTAACCGCGAAATCCGTGCTTCGAATGCCGCACTGCAACGAGTTCCAGGGTAAACTTGGCACGCGGCATTCGAACCACCAATATTGCGGTGACCCGTGTTTGCACACTGTGTGAGCAGTGATGTATGAAGAGTGTGACCCGGGCTTAAGAGGTAAGACTTTGCGACAGGTACTTTCCTCTCGAAATAAAATGCGCAAACGCACCGATGCCGTGTACGCACTAACGGTGTCGCGCGGTGTATACTTGACTCTTCATGTATTCGTCGTCGACTATCTGAACTCTGTTTTCATTCGTTGACGCCGCGCATAGGCGTTTTTGGGTTGCTAGAAACTTAGTATTTCCTAAAAAAAAAAAAAAAAAGAAGTTGTGGGTCGCGCCTCGGCTAAACCAAGATCATCCTCATTCTCAACCGCCTTTTCCAGAGGTCGCCGGGTAACGCTACTGTATGAGCGGTCAGAAACAACAGCTTCAACAACAACAACAACATAAAATGGTTTGAAAAACAGCCGCTTCACCAGCAACGGCAGACTTCATCACGAATAAGTAGTTCTAGCGAGCAGACAACAACGCTTCCGGCTGAGCGGATAGATGGCGCAGAACATTGGCAGAACATTGAGTACTAGGACCTACCGAGTCAAATACCAAGACGTGTATTCAACGTGCATTATATGCGGGAACGGATAAAGGCTAAATCCGAATAAATTGGCTGAAGCATAATTTAATCTAGAGTTAAAAATACTATTTGGCTAGGGTAGCGCAGGTGACCACCCGGTTCAAGGGTAAGGTTTAAGCTACGCTTTCTTTTGTTTACCTATAAATCGATCTATCATGTATACATTTGTTCATCTATAGCTTTCTTACTAAATAACTTAAGGACATGATATAGGCACTCGGTGACACCCGGGTGATACTCTAGGTGGTTTCGTAGGAAGAAACAGGAACACGCAGAGCTTGTTTTTGTCCGTCTTATGTTTTCTCTCTAAGCGCCGGACATGTGAGTGCGGATGCTGAAAACGGGAAAATGGAAGTCGCAGAGCGAGGGTGGCAGAGTCCTCTTCGAGCGCAGCTCATTAAAATGCTCGTGCGCTTCCAAACTGAAGAACGAAAGGCTCGTTGGGATTTTGCAGAGCGGACATATCAGGACCGAAAAACTGTTCTTGTTTCGATTCGACCGGAGAACGTTGGAATGGATTTTAGGGAACTGAGCGCTCAGTCAAGGGAAAAAGAAGGGTGTCGGGTCTAGGAGTTTGAAGGAGTCGGGACGGGTAAATTCTTTACTGAGCCGAATTTTTCGGGATGTCTGCCACAAGTACACTTACAATTTCAAGACTTTTTTATTGTATTTCCACTTGTTTTGACAGAATTTGAGGGCAATCACGTCTATAAATAGTAATAAAGAGAACAGTTAATGCGGAATAGCTAGACGGTAGACTTTCCGGTTTCCTCCGAAAACCACCCTAAACATCCGTCGGTGTCGAAAATAGAAAATCGGTTAAACGCGAAAAATTACAATTAACATTCGTTTGTGTCAAAACACAAAATCGATTAAGATCAAAAATGTCGCGGTCTGAAAACATTTGCTTCAATTAGGACTGTTTTTCTCGAAACCCTGGCCTCTTCAAATATGAAATTTTAGCTTTTTATGAGATTTTCTCACCGATAATCACCATTTTTAGTGACCGTTTGCAAACAAATCCTCCAAATACACCAAAATTTTAATAATAAATGGACTCGCAAACATATCCATTGATTATTATTATAAATAAACAGCGGAAACTTTACGGCCAAAGAATAGTGGATGATGATGACACAATGTGAATTCTGGATAAAAGAAAACACACAAACATGAGATAGTTCATATTTGTACAATTCACATGGGAGCAGTTCCTATTAGATTTGCCGGTGTGCCAGACATTATGTCGTGTCAGCGCCTTGTGCACACACTCGTGATAAGAAACAACAACAAAAAAGTAGCATTTTCTTTTCAATATTTTCAAAGTCTCGCATTTCGGGCCACATCTTACAAAACAGTACAAAAAAAAGTTCAGGAAGCCTGGAAATATTCAACAGGCCTGGAAAAGTATGAAAACAGCCCCGAGCAAACAGTCTAAAATACACACAACATAAAAGTCGGTTTCCCAATTTCGAAGAGTTGTGGAAGCCTAGCCTATGCAGATGTCAATCAAAACAACCCCCAACCAAAACAAAACAAAAACAAAAAAAGTGAAAGAGAATTTTTTTTAGTCCATTATGTTTTTCTCGTGTCTATGTTTTTCTATAATCGAACCAGGAACGACACGACCAAGTTTATTGGATTTCCATCCCCCCTTTACGAAACAACAACGCCACTGTTTGGCCTGACCAACAAAGGGAAGACAAAAAAAAAACGCTCATCTATTTTTTTTTTCGAAAGACGAACCCACGACATGAAATGGGAGGGGACGCTCACAACAGCTTTAGGCCGTGAGGCAGTGCAGACATATCGCTCGCCAGTAAGCCTGCAAGAAGCCTCTTTTCTTTATTTGTCTGTATTTTTTGAACTAGTGTCGGGTCATTTGGCAGCGGGTGTCTGCTGTTGGTGCCGTGTCTAGGTCGTAGGTCGGTCAGTACGTGTCTGGCTGAGTTTCGTCATATCTTTGCGGCGGCATGTCTTTCAGTCTTTCCTCTTTCCTGTCCGTGTGAACGGCTTTTTGTGCTTGCGAATAAACCCAGCTCCGTTTTAAATTTTGCGCCGTTTTGTCCGTCATTTCTTTTTTTTTCTTCTTCAAATATACTTCTCGCAAAAGACAAAGCAAAAGTAACCGTGCGAACATGCGGCTTTAATCCTTACGATGTATTTTCAAAACAGACAACCGCAAAAGAATACCAATAAATGAAATAATAATAAAAAAGTCTTTGGAGGTGGTTGATTTTGTCAGATGTCACCATATTGGTTCATTAGAATGCGCTCTACATTCCTTGCTTCTTTAAGCTCAGCTACACTTTTGGAAAGAGTCGCCGCAACATCTGTGTCTAAAGTTAAGGTAATTAATTTAACGTGGTTATTTAATATCAATTCTTCTTTCGTTGATAATAAAAGGCGCGCATTAGAATAATAGTTAGAAGTGGAACTTCAACTCACAGCCTTATCAAATATAAATTATACAAACGCAAAAATAAAAAATATTAAGGATGCATAATGACTGATTTACTGCAATATACTACAATGCAATGTGTGACGTGCTCCTGTAGTGGAAAGAAAACCAGTTGCTGCTGAACCCTTCAAAAACCAAACTGTTTTCGTTGTGCCAACGTCATTGAATGCTGTCGACTATATAGGTATAGTAATCCTAATGGAATGCCAGTACAACGCGTCTCTCTCGTGAGAGATTTTGGCGTCTGCTTAGATAATGTCTTAACATAAGAAGACGTATCTTTTATTGTGGGTAGCGCGATGAAAACATTGGAAGTTGCTTCAGGCTTGTCATTAAATTGTTGGAGACTTTTATAGCTTCGATTCATCTTTGACTCTTTAGTAGGGTCGAGGCTTCAAATTGTGTCCGTGATATGAAATTCGCTATTAATAATAACACTGACCATGAATACTGAGCACTTTAAGAAAATAATTAATCCTATGGTTTATGACAGGAGTTCAGTACGGCGTATTTATTTTGACTACGAATATCTGCTAGAAACCTATTCTCTTCCATTTTTGTTCGAGAGAAGAGAGGCTCCCGACTTCGTTTTTCTACATTAGGTTGCAAATAGTGCTATTATTCAAAGCTGAGCTATATATATATATATATATATATATATATATATATATATATATATATATAACACCCGGTGTGTTTATATATATATATATATATATATATATATATATATATATATATATATATATATATATATATATATATATATATATATATATATATATATATAAACACACCGGGTGTTTATTTTAATTCGAACAGATTTATTCCAAAACATTCGTAAAAGATACCCTAGTACTGTTTGTAGCAGGTGAGGTATACGTCCGGGGAGAGATTATGTGCGTGGCTAATCTTTGCGATAAGTCGGATAGTTAGCTAAACTCCCCTAAATACCTTTTTGATTAGTAAAATCAATCATATGCGTTCAATTATAAACACGCTGAGCGTAATCTAAAACCACTAAATCTATTTTTGATTATAACGCAATTAAATGCAAAGGGCAAGCGAGCTGCAAGAATGTCCAGCTCAATTGTCCCGCTCGCTTGCACTTTTGCATTTAGTCGCATTATAACCATAACCTTAAAAGGCAAGCTTCACCCATGTTGATGTTAGACTGGTGGCGGCTGATAAAACTCGTTTGCTCTACTGACTTCTAACCCCTGGTTAGCTCAGTTGGTAGAGCGCTCCACTGGAAATGGAGAGGTCCCGGGTTCGATACCCGGACCAGGCGGATTTTTTCGGTCGCGCACCAGTCGCCTAGCTGTGTTTGGAGATTTGTGTTTGTCCTTTGTCCCTCTTGTTCTCCTTCTCCAGGGATTATTTTCGTCACACTAAATCATCTCTTTTAGAACAACTTGAAGCTCCCGGGCAGCTCGAGGGCGCACCGAAGTTACCACTCGGATGATTAGATTCATCATCGCGTTACGCCACCGCTACTTTCACGCCTGCTGCACGAGTTGGTAATTTTGGTGCGCACCCGAGCTGCCCAGGAGCTTCAAGTTGTTCTAAAACAGTTGATTTAGCGGTTTTAGATTAGGCTCAGCATGTTTATAATTGAAACCACGGGATTGATTTTACTGAATAAAAAGTTGTTTAAGGAAGTTTTAGTTAATTATCCGACTTATCGCAAAGATTAGCCACCCACATTAATAGGGACTTTTGGTACCGCACTACCGGAGCCCTTGAAGCATGCTTTTAAACGCGCGCCCCGCGGTCATGGTACTACCCTGCGGCGCGCGCTTAAAGCATGCTGCAAAGAGTGCTGTGCGGGAGCCACGGCAACGGTTTGCCAAAGGTCCTATATATATCTCCCTAGTCGTATAACTCACTGCACAAACCGTATATAGTGCATCTTTTACAAATGTTTTTGTAATGAATCTGTTCGGATAAAATGGAACACCTGATATATATATATATATATATATATATTTGTTCACCCTGCAACATTTCGCCACCTTTCTCAGACTATAACAGCGTCGCCACTCAGAATCTTGGCATGTGTGAATCGGTTTCTGGGTTCCACCGCCTGTTGAGTAATTCGCTTTTTAGTCACTCGTTTTTGATTTTGTGTTTTTTACTACTTTTGCAGTAGCGTGTCTTGAGTGTGATCATGTGTGTTTTTGTTTCTTACTTAGTGTTTCTAAAGGATTACACGAGTCTAACGACCATTGTGGTTGTTTTGGGGCACTTTAATTAAAGATTATTATTATTATTATTATTATTATTATTATTATTATTATTATTATTATTATTATTATTATTATTATTATTATTATTATTACCACGTCTGAGTATCTATACATCAGGATAAGACTGCGAGGCACAACGGCAACCATGCGAAGCAACGCTTAGTAGCCATGGTAACTTGCAGTTGAAGCCAGCAACGTGGACAACCGTATCGGACGGTATATAAACAAAAACCTTATACGTCGTCTTTTTTTTTGTTGCGTTTGGTTAGCTTACATTTGTTGCCTGTCCGTTCGAGTGGTAGTCCTGCGTATCGTTTATTTGCTTACGAGTAGAAATTAAGAGAGAGGAGGAACTGAGAGAGTGCGGGGATAGCAGAGCATGCCGAGTTCTGGTTGGAGTGATATAGCGGGTGGACGCAAGCTGCGTTTGTTTCTAACTCGCTGTTCGAACCCTTTCGAACGCCGACTGCTAGCGTCCAACGTTCGCCGGATCCGTATAGGTGCCGCTAGCCGAGCCACGGGAAAAAAAAAGAATTATAAACCAAATGAGCTCTCACCTGCTTTTTAATTTCTTTTTCGGTCCTGTATCTTGTTTCGATGGATCTGCGCGTCTCCAGAAAGGCGTTTCGCTGGGCCCGGTCCGTGAGGTACTTGGTGTACATGCTCACGAAGTTGATGCAGGCGTACAGGCACGCGTTGGTGAGGATCTGCGGAGAGGCGCGGAAGCAAAGACGAAAGTAATGTAACTTGCTCCTCCAGCCAACAACACCTATACTCGTATTCTTGAAACCCATAATTAAAACAACCATATATTGTAAGAACTACTTCTCGCAGCGTATAAACAATGCGCCAAGCGTCTTTTCTTTTGTCGATGTGACGAGGAGTATAGAATAATGGAGGCCTGCGAACATCCTCATCTTGCTCCACGGAACGTCATCACAGGCGGTTGGCTGCAACTAGGCAATTGAATTTCGAGCACGATGCCGAGCGTATATTTCGACGCGTTGATTGAACACGAGAGAAGAAGCCGAACTCTGACGCGACCCTCGTGTCCAATCCGTGTCTTTCGCTCAATATCAATATGATGACGTCAAAACTCGAGTGCGCAGGCTTTGATCCTGTTAGAACGGCACCGGTCAAGAGATCTTGCAGCGTTGTCAGAGGCATGGGCGCGAGCACACGACTTTGAAGGACCCTTCTGAACAGCGTCCACGCACTCGTCTTAACTTCGCTGTTAAAACGAGATTAGAGTTGGCCGGCGTTGCCCAGTTCCGCTGAGACGGAGCAAAAACGTGACATGGTCCGGGTAAGGGAACAGCAGAACAAGCAGATCAAAGCAATGGCCCAGTAATCCTCGAGCAAAGTTAGCTAACGTCAGCCTTGTTTTGCAGTCTTTAGCTGCGGTAACTTCAGAGCTCCGAAGTTACTGGCTGGTGACTTAACATGAATAGAAGAAGTTTGACTTTCCGATACAGCCTGTGAGGTGAAGTACCACTCGTGTAAATACTTCCCCCCCCCCCCCCCCCCCCAAGAGCGGTACTTCTGTGCGAGTGGAAATCTTGTCAAAAATTCCTTAGCGTGCCTGCTCCGTGTGTTTGCCCATTCTGCACATCAGTCAAGACCACGGTGTAGTCAAGACTCAAGACGCAATGATCGCAATTGAGCACGAGCACGGATACATATGGAAGTAACTCGCTTAAAGCCGGGGTTACACTGCTTATGCATCATACAAAAGACAGTCGACATAGAAATTCGAATGCGAGTCGCCGCGAGATTCGTGCTTCGAATGCCGCACAGCAATGAGTTCAAGGAGAAACTTGGCACGCGGCATTCGATCCACGGATGTTGCGGTGATTCGTGTTTGCAGACTGTCTTTTGTATATGATGTATGAGCTGTGTGACCCCGGCTTACAGTGCGGGTCACAGTCACGAGAACGGACTTCGCCATAGTCGGTCAATAGTGCACTGCGGCTATGAGCACGCTCTGGCACGACCAGAATATAGGAAGTATTCACTGGCGGCCATAGCCGTGTGCACGACTGCTCAGCGCGTGCTGATGGCGAGCTTCACAGTTCTTTTGTAACGTGCATTTTGCACCCTCAAGATTGCAAGTCTTTGCAGCCTATTAATGTGGGCTCGTCCAGAGCCTGCGCTCTTGGACATCACCCACAAATATGGCGCCCAGTGAATACTCCTTATACTATGATTTTTCATCCTTTTAGTACTCAGAGCCGCATTTTGAAACGCGACATGTGGAAGTCCGAGCGAAGCGAGGTTACAAGTGATCAGTTTGAGTGACGCTCGAAGCTTCTCGCAACCGCGTGCGCATTTGTTTAGTTTGCAACCGGCTCAGCTGGAGAATTTCACAAACAGGATTAGTGCGTGTGTTTGCGTGTGTGTATGCCTTGAAGATGTGTGCGTCTGTCCTGCTCCAGCACATGTAGGGATGAAAGACAGTTTTCCTCGAAATCACAAACACAAACAAACAAACAAACAAACAAACACAGACAAACGGAGCAACCGTTCAGTGGCGGTGGTACTGTTTGTGCTAAGCTTGCGCAAGAAACCGAAGAGAAAAGAAGAGAGAGAGAGAGAGAGAGAGAGAGAGAGAGAGAAAAGACTAGCTAGGCCTAGGTCGATTTCTCCTCGGCAAGTTCCTTTGAAGATGTTGAGTGTGTGCTCCTTTTTTTTTGGCTACGAAACGCAGTAATTATCAGCCGTGTGGGAAATGTCTTTAGTGTTTTTTCTCTTGACTTGTTAATTATTTGTTTTTTTTACGCGTGGTGACGCCACTGAGGGAACACGCCTTAATGAGAGAAGTGCAATTACTAGATGAGCCCGAGGGCACCGGTATCAGCATGTTGTGTGTATGAACTCTGAAGCAACGACCCGTGACAAATGCAGCAGGTGGCGTATTATACCGTAATGTGTTTTGCTCTATTATTTTTATTTGACTTCGTTAAAATTCGTTTCAGATAGAAAAGAAAAACAAGAAGAAAAAAAAAAGATCCCCTTTGGAGAAAAAAAAAAGAAGAAAATTAAGTCCTCATTACTTCTAGCGGTACTTCCACTGACAAAGCAGGCTTCTTTCTACGAACCTCGACACGAAAAATTATTCTCAACGAGGAACAAAACTCTTTTTTTTTAAGGGATCCCCAACGGTTGCTTTCGTCTGCATTGTGAGTAATCGTTTGCTACGAAGTTTGTAGCGAAAAATGAAAGCTGTAGATGGTGAGGCGTCTTTGGGAGAGTTGCTTTTCGGGCATCTTTGAGCTGCAAAAGCCTATAATGTGTGAGCGCAAATTAAAGGCATTGTTGGGCAGCGACTGAAGTACGCAAATTCAAGTACTGAACTTTAATTACCTTTTGGCACAGTTTGTAACTACATTTCGTTACTTTTGAGTGGCAGTAGTTGTACATGTAATTTACTTAGTGACAACTACTTTTGCCGTGATATTGTAAAGTCGTTGCACGGAGAGGAAACGTAAAGCGAATTGACTTCAATTTAGTCTCCTTCGGCGCGTGGGAACTGGGTTTTATTTAATCTTGCTTTTACATTGAATTGGCGCAATGCAAAAACTACAACGCTGTAGCATTCTTAATAACGTAGTAAGTGCAAAAAAATCAGCAGAACCCATCCTTTGGGAATGATTATCTACGTTAATGCGAATAGCATCAAACGGTGCGGAGTGATGCGCGTTCGTCAGGTGGCCGGCACACTCTAGATACGCCAGCCCACTCTTGAGGCGATTCTAAATTTGTTGACACTTTCACAGCCCTGCGCACGATCTCCGCAGCCCAGCACGTGCGTTTGTGTCACTTAGGAAGGCGAGCAAAGCACGCGCCATACGCACAAACACTCAAAAGGGTACCGACCAGACTTTCTGGCGTCTCAGCTAGTCTCAACCAACGGTACTCTAAACGGTTGTTTATATCTTTAGATTCTTTACCATAGGACGCGCTTTACAGCGCTGTCACAGCTACCGGTGCGCGCGCGTTCCATGCACGAGGGCTCATTTCGCTCTCGTGAGGCTGAGCACGGCCGCTACATCACCCTCTCCCGAGCGCGGGAGAGGGTGAGCACGGCCGCCGTTCCATGCCCTCGTGCATGGAACGCGCGCGCACCGGTAGCTGTGACAGCGCTGTAAAGCGCGTCCTATGGTAAAGATATAAACAACCGTTTAGAGTGCGTTGAATGACTGCCTTCATAGCTCTGTGGTTAGCGCGTCTGCCTGCTGATCAAAGGGTCAACGGTTCGAATCCCAGCCGGCGCCGGTCTTTTTTATTTATTTATCGACCCGCGGCGTAAGAGGTTAGATAGCCAGATAGATACATAGATAGACGAAAAGTGCGTGAAGTATCCAAAAATGCTATTCGCATTAAAAAAAAAAAACTATCTCTCACGATATTTACAGCTTGGATTCATAACCATCCTGTAAACCTAGGGAATGTGAACGGCTGGAGCAGTGGCTTCGAAGATGGTGAACAGCCGGACAGGCACTCAAAAGTGCTGGGTCATTATTGTTTCCGGCATTACACGTGAGAGCACTGAATGCTAATAATTCCTTATCTACTGAAACCGATATTGCGAAAAGTCGCTGACCGCGTAACCTAAGCTGTAATTACATAACTTATAAGAAATGCATACAACCGCGCGCATTTGTAGCTATGTGTTTTGGGGTTTAATTTAATGTGGGGACGTGTAAGTGTGGAATATAGTACGAATATGGTACGGGAAAAGGTTTTGAGAGTCACCGATTTGCCTGTAAACTGGTTAATAGACACATTTGAACTTGTCCCCCCAAATCAGAAGTCACAATATTTTTTCCCGCTAAATAATTGAGTTTTTTTTTTAATTTTGGTTTGAAGGGTGAGACGCGACGTCAAATGTAATTGGGGGCAGTACCACTTGTTCCCGACGACGTACAAAAAAAGTTTGATGGCGCGGAATAAATGCCACAAAAAAAAACTCACAAATGCAAAAAAAAAAGATACGCGCTAAAGGCGTGTTTTTTTTAGGCGGCCTGCTCGACTTGCAAGTTAAACAATATGTGGCGTCAAGCCACTGGCGGGCGTGGGAAAACACCAGGGCTGGGCAGAGATAGTCCAAAAGTATTCGGGAATACAAACACTGAGATACAAGTGTTTTAAGGCCAAAATACAGATACTGAGATACATTTGTCTTTTATGCAACGAGATACCCCTGAGATACTTCCACAATAATGGCGAAAAAAGTATACCAGAAAAGAGATACAGATACTCATAGAAATACATTTGTTCTCGAACGGTGCTACGTGGAGAGGGTGCAGTTCGTGGCGAATGCGAAAGGTTATATATGCTCGCGCTCCTCTTTTTGGGCCATTTTATGCAGTACCCGTTACCTCGAATCCTTTATCTATCATTAATTCCTCTAAAAAAAAAACACGTTACCCCCGTTGAACCACATAGTTACAGAACGGTAAAGACTACGTGCCATGCATGACAAAAGGCGTCTGCCCGAAATGAACCCTGTTTTGCCGTGAGGGCGCATCTCAAACGGTCATATTATAAGCTTCTGAGTCACCCGTATAGTGTAGGGAGATTGGACAACAGGGCCGTACTTTTTCCCACTAAACTCCTTTACAGCGTTCCCTCCGCTGAATCGGAAAGAGTGGAGGGCTTTGTGAGAGGAGCTGATTTTGTTATTCTTGCAAGTAACCTTTTTTTAAACCACAAGTTTTTTTTACTGTTTGTGACTGAGATGGGTCATTTTGTAGGGCAGGTTCATATTATAAATTCCGAAGCAAGTTGCACCCAAACAGATGTTTTTATCTTTTAAATTTATCTTAAAAAGGACAACAAATGTAACGAGATGCCTAAGTCGGCTTAAGTATCGCGATAGCTAGAAGCGATACATTGTAAATGTATTTCACTACTGAGATACAAATACATTTTACAAATGTATCTCGATACAGAGATACAGATACTCGAAAGTATCTCTAAGAAACTATCGCGATACATTTGTATCGCGATACTGCCCAGCCCTAGAAAATACAAGTGTTTGTTTTGGCGTAACATTCATCTCCCGTTTTCCTGTTAGCTGTTTCTAATTTAGAGATGATAAATAGCATGCCGGGAAGAAAAAAATCCCGGTATTCCGAAAATGTGTTTAGTTTGGATAGCTCATAAAACCGCCGGAGCTTCCATTTAACTACGTTTGGAGCTAATTTTGTCTTAAGAACTGGGCAACGTTATAAAAAAAAACACAGCAATAAAAAAAAAACTTTTTTTTCTCAAAAGGACATGTATATTTAGAAGAAAAAAAAGTTTTATCATGAAATATTTTTTTCGAGCAATATTTACGCTGTTAGACGCAATTTTGGTGCAGAAGGTGGAGGTCACATCTCACTAAGCCCCTCCCCGTGTTTACAAGGTGCTTACATCTCTCATTGGCTGGAGGGATGATTGGCGTGTGAAAGGTTTGCTATAAATTTGTATCTCCTTGCCGTAATAGTATTTTAATCGACTATTTTTTATTATGTATGAGAAGCAAATAATCGAGATAGAGTCATTATTGTTTTCAAAAGTATTCTGAGATTGCTTCTCCCGCTTTCGTTTGAAACGTTAACAAACACGGCTCTCGGCATCTGAGGGGTGCTGAATGAGCGAAGCTCGCTGAGCTAGTCACTTTTTATGAGTGCGAGTGGTTTTGAGTTTACAGAGGTGTTTAGAGGAAGATCTGCTCAACTGACGTAGTACGCAGCAAACAACTTCCGCAAGCACGCGCCTTCGGAAACACTCTGCGGATGCTCGTTCTCGTAGTGGGACTGGCCTAAGCCTAGCGTCCCATACCAAACTACTGGGTGAAACAAGGAGACGGCAGGCTCTTCAAATCGACCGGAAAATTCGGTTTCTTAACCTATCGCGCTACGAGTTTGTGCAGCGTTGCCCACAGATGGTGCATTTTTTTGTAAAATTTGCAAAGAGCGAACTTACCTGAGGAAAAAGTAAAGAAAGAAAAAGGCTTAGCTCCTACGGAAACGCAGCGACGCCACCGATCTTCAAACAACACGGCGCCGTTTCGCACGGGAGACAAGAGATGGCGCAACGAACGCCGCCAACGAGCGAGCATACGGCGCCGAGAGCCGGCACTTTAGCAGACGATCCTTTCGACTCAAAAGCGGCTCGCGTTCCGCAGGCGGCGACAGTCGCACAAACAAAAACAGGCGCGGTAACAACAAGGAACTGCAGTTACTTGTCTGCTGAACACGCCGGCTCTCGGCGTCGTCTGCTCGTTCGTTGGCGGTAGTTGGCGTCACGACCGCTTGCGCCATCTCTTGTCTCCCGTGCGAAACGGCGCCGTGTTGTTTGCAGACCGGTGGCGTCGCTGCGTTTCCATAGGAGCTAAGCCTTTTTCTTCCTTTACTTTTTCCTCAGGTAAATTCGTTCTTTGCAAATTTTACAAAAAAATGCACCATCTGTGGGCAACGCTGCACAAAGTCGTAGCGCGATAGGTTAAGAAACCGAATTTTCCGGTCGATTTAAAGCAGTGTTGTAGGCGTTACCGAAAAAAGTAACTAAATACGTTACTCGTTACTTGCAAATAAAAGTAACGCGTTACCGACCTACGTTACCTCAAAATAAAAGGAACGCGTTACCGTTACCGTTACTGATAAAAAGTAACGCACGTTATTGTTGCGTTACTTTTTATTCATGAACTAAAACATTTGCTGTTTCGACGTTTGATATGTGCGTAAGCGCCATAGCTAAAATATGTCCATGCGGAAACTTAATTACCCTCTTTTTTAGGGTTTCACTCGAATAGTTACAAGAAAAAACGCGGAAGTATGTATGAAGCTGATTTATAACAGGTTGGCACGGAACTTAACAGAAGAACCGGCCTCCTCATTAGCACAGAAATTAAGGCCAGCCGAGATTGAAACTTTGAATATATTTTATTCACAACATGTCGAAGTACGGATAGTTGCTGTGACCAAGTTCCTCCGTTACCCGAAGCACACTCCGCTGTTGTACTTCAGCAACAGCTGAATTTCGAAGTTGGCATCTGACATTCTACCTCGCTTCTTGGTAAACACGTCCGCGCCTACGCTAAATAGGCGTTCAACGGGTGCGCTCGATGTGGAGGACAGCGGCATTTTTTGACTATGGAATTTATGACTAAGCACTTAAAAACACACAAAAAAATTAAAATTTCGCTTTTTTTATGTTTTAGGAAGTAAAGTAACGTAACGTAATTTCGTTGCACGTTACTCAAAATAAGTAACGTAAGTACGTTACCCGTTACTTCTTTGGAAAAGTAACGAGTACGTTACTTCGTTACCAAAAAAGTAACGCGTTACCGGTAACGCCGTTACTTGTAACGCGTTACCGCCAACACTGATTTAAAGAGCCTGCCGTCTCCTTGTTTCACCCAGTATTTTGATCGATGTGGCTCGATTTCTTTCTTTGCGCGTGTTGATGCTGAATAAAGATGCTGGTTCCCGTAAAATAGGTGACCGGCGTTTCGCAGCAGCCGCAAAGCACTCTGGGTATTATTCACTTCCGGTTCGTAGCTAGCAGCCGACGCATGCCCCATGTCGGCTATGGAAGCGTGCGCGGGTGTTGAAACCCGATCAATCCGGGCCACCTTCCTCTGCTGCTGGGTGACTTACGCACTTCTGAGCGTCTCAAGTTACTTCTACGGATATGTTAAGGGAAACTGAAGCGGTTCTGCATTTGAGAAAAAACATTCAATGGCCTTCATTCTACCTCCAGAATCAGGAATATCAAGACTATTTTTCAATTTGGTGCACGGAAGTAGCAGAGATTAATTTTAAAGTACCGCCAAAGCCCCCTCCTTTCCGGGGCGTGACGTCACACTAGGAGTTTTCCGGAATCTCTGCTCTCGCGCATCTTCAGCGCTTGTCAAAGCTATGCACGCGCACTCTTGCTATTTTCAAAAAGGTCAGAAGGAGACGTCACGACTGCCGTCAGTGCGGAAAAATATACCTGGCAAGCTTGCCATTGCACGTGCTGCCCACACGAGCGGCACGCGCTTGGCGGCCCAACGATCCTAGTATGACGTCACGACTGGTCGGAGGTTTTTCGCGTTTTCTCGCATTTAGTTGCATCTTCAGGGAAAACGAATGTGATATTCAAATTCACGGGATAAAAATACGCCAGAATTCACCTCTAACTCGTTTTTTCAAGAAGTATTTCAGCTTCGCTTTAAGTAGTAATCGGTACGCAGAAGCATCAAGAAAGGCCACGAAAGCGTAGAGCGAGTGCGGCCAGCGGCAAGCTCCACTCGCACCGCGCTTTCCGGATCTTCGCATGAAAATTCAGGTGAGATGTTTCGTTTTCCTTTTGAGCCAGCGTTTTTCATTTGGGTTCTGTTTATTTTTGATGGTTACGTTAGATCACATCACCGACTGAAATAGGCGCGAATGTTCCGCCGTGGGACGCGGCCAGCTGAAACGCCCGATCGGAGGTCTGGCGTATTTTTCTCATTTTGTTAGAACACCTGAGACTGGGTAAGAGAATCTTGAGGCAACCGAAAGTTAAAGACAGGGAAAGAAGTTGGTCAGACGGCGTTTCAAACTCAGCTAATATGTTTTCTCGCGCGATCGAAACGCCACTCCCGTACACAAGTTAGTTTCGACGACATCTGACTACGTGACCATCCTTTCCTTTTTTAACACTCACGCGTTTTTTGTACTTCAACTAAGTTGTCCCCCGTGAATTATCGTAACCCTCTCCCCCCCCTCCCCCGGCCCTCACGTTTTTTAATGATGTCGAGTAAGAAAGCATGCATAAACGAGCACCGATTTTGATGAGCTACGCAGGGTCGTACTACCGCTTTATTATCAGTCAATATAAAGGTGCTGCCCATTTGCTTTTGCTTCTTTATATTACAGCAAGCTGACCTGTCCTTTTGTTTATTTATATTATAGCAAGCCGCGGCGTAGACTTTCCATTTTCCCGGGGGGGGGGGGGGGGCAGGCTGAGAAGTTCTCCGCGCGGGGGGGGGGGGGGGGTTATCTTCTCACCAAAACTGGAGATTGAAGCTAACGAAGGAAGGCTGGGATTCCATTTCCCATGTATATTGTCAATAAAGGCAACGTGGGCGTTATTTTGTTTACATGCCACTACTATAGAAGCTCGTTACATGGCGCGTAAACAGCGTCTCGGTAAGGATCATGGCTTGGGCCTGGGGGGGGGGCTCTGCCTTCTCTGGATTTCACCATGGGGGCACTGAGCCCCGATACCCCCCGCCCCCCCCGTATTCTACGCCTATGATAGCAAGCCGCTCATTCACGCCGCTTCGCGGGAACAGTCTGCGGCGGCTCATTACAGAAAAAGTTAATCCGAGCTGTCGATGTAAGAATTAAACGGCCTGGCGATGGCACTGCATGTCGACGAAACATCGTACCATGAACTGATTGTCTGCGAGATCGCATCCCGCGTTCTCGCGGATGCCTTGTACGACAAGCAGTGCTCACCCCTTCGCGGGTTAATCGAGACCTTTTTGGTGGGTGCCAAAAGACTGTTAGAGATCGTTATTTCCCGCGGCCCCTACCTGAAGAAAGAGAGAACACGTTGTACTGGCCTGTAACAATATTGGCCTTGCATGAAAGGTCACCGACGTTTGTCTGCCAGAGGTTACCTCGCTCCATCACTCGCTAACCAGCGACGACCCATCGTTGCTTCCATGCTTTGTTTCACGGAACTGGAACATCTCATGCCCTCCAGGGCTTGCGTTAGAACAACGTACCGCGGAGCTGTGAACCATTTTCACCGCGAATACAGCACGGCTACCACGTCTGGAGGGGCTCTCAATGCAGCTGGACGAACCACGACCGGCACCGGACGAACCGGAAGCGTGAAGTCACGTGGTGCTTAGCTTCGGATGACGAAACTTCCTGCTCAAACGCCGGTCACCTATTGGCCCCGCTGCTCTGTGAATTGAGCAATTGCCGTGAATGCGACCATGGTTTCGATACCTACACAGGTAAGAATTTGCGAGCCATTTGGTTGGAGGCCATCGAGCGTTCGGCTCGCATCAAGTTTGTCTATTATAGGATATGTTCCCGTCATTTCGCCTCGAAAGGCAAGTAGCTCTCAAATTTTGCAGTGCACTTGGCCTACGAAAGAGAATATTTTTACGTCGCGTTTTAATTGTGCGTCATGACGCTGATCGACCTTGCTTGCGAATGCCATGTAAAACAAAGAAGAAAAAAAAACTGTAAAGCTGGAAAGAGTGCATATTTTTTTAGTCATTTCGGTCGCTTATTACCGCGCATTGATAGACGCTGACAGACGCTTGTATTGGACCGTGGCTCGTGCATGATAAAAGGCTATACTTCGTTTCAGCTTGGGTCCAGACGCAGGCGATGTTACAAGCGCGAGCTCCGGGCTTTCAGCGTCCCTGCCAAGCACGCGCGCTCGTGCAATGCAAGCACTGTTCAGGGCCACACGCTCGCGCTCGTAGCATCGGCTGCGTCTGGACCCAAGCTGAAACGAAGTATAGAATGCCGCTTTCATGGTCGCGTCGTCTGAGCGTTGCAGACGTTTTTAGACGGGGGCGAAATAGCAGACGATGCCGGAGGTTGCAGCGCGTCTGCTCGCGCGACTAGCAGGCGGTGGTAGACTTCTAGGCTAGACGCACCAAGTGTCTCGAAGGTTTCACTACGCTTGTTAGGGTGTTGGGTCGAGCAGTCAAGCCAGTCCAGCAGTAATGGATGGGGCCACTGATTTGTGGGCGGGGCTTAGAGCGGGCCGTGACCTCCACCTAAATTACGTCTAACGGCGTAATTATTGCGCAAACATTTTTTCTTTTCCTGAAAAGAAAACGAATATATTAAAAACAATACGTGTCTCACTTATGCCCTAAAAAGATTTTTTTTTTGTAGTGTCTTTTTAATGAACAACTTTCGAAAGTTGGGTAACCGGCACTTTCCGTTGCAACCTAAGAACGAAGGGCGAGGGTAGGACGGGCCGGGGAGGAGGAAGCAGACGGAACGCTGGAGAGGAGAGGGGAAACCTCCTTCTCTCTTTAGCGTTCCGTCTGCTTCTCCTCCCCGGCCCGTCTTACCTCGCCCTACCTTCTTGAGTTGCAACGTACTATAGGATTTAATGACATGGACAAGCTTCAACGGTTGTCCATAAGTTGCAACGTACAAAAGTTTAATGACATGGACAAGCTTCTGCGGGAGCTCAAGGTTAAGGCTGATAAAATCGATGCTCTCGAATGCAATATAACTTCTCTTGAAAGAACTATAAACGTACAAAACCAGAAAATTGCAGATTTGGAAGACCGAAGTCGGCGCTCCAATCTATTAGTTTACGGCATCCCTGAGGCTCCCGATGAAACTGAGGAACAGTTGAGAAGCAAGGTCATAGTAGATGTCCTGGTCAGCAAGTTGGGTGTACAGTGTTCATCGATCGCCAGAATACACAGACTAGGCAGGACTAGTGGGAAAAGGCCTGTTATCATGTTTTTCCAAGATTACACCGAAAAACAGGTCGTTCTCCGAAACGCCAGTAAACTGAAAGGTACTACAATCTACATAAGAAACGATTACTCACAGTGTACGTTATCTAAGCGTAGGCTATTGTGGGAAACTGCAAAAGCTGACAAGACTGCGGGAAAAAGAGTGTCGCTCGTGAACGATAAACTTCGGGTAAACAATGAATTCTACGTGTGGGATGAATTGGCCAATGAGCGGGTGAAACTCCCTTCTTTCATACAACCTGAACCCGTTGAATGACGAGAAGCGAGTGTTGCAAAAAAGCAGCTACGGCTTCTGAATTTAAATGCTCAGAGTATAGTAAACAAAGTGGAGCAGCTTGAACTTCTGTTACTCACCCACGACCCCCATATAGCAGTTATTACTGAAACCTGGCTTCATGACGGCATTAGCGACGACAGCGTCATATCCGATTCCTACAAAATGTTCCGCAGAGACCGTCTTTCCCGTGGGGGTGGTGTCGCGGTTATACTTAAGAATGGCATTGATGCAGTGCTTTTGAACCAAATTGATGATCACGAGAGTTTATGTTTAAAAGTGAACTGTTGGGGAAACACTGTTATTTTATACGCTGTGTACAGGCCTCCGAATTCCCCCTTGATTTTTTATGTAAGCTATACAACCACATGTCAGCTTATCGTAACTCTAAGTTTCTCGTGGTTGGTGATTTCAATCTCCCAAATATTGACTGGTCACATTTATCTTCTAAACAATGCCAAAATGCTGAACTTGTTTTTGATATTATATTTGCCTATGACTTAGTTCAAGTTGTGAATAATGTGACACGTGAGCAAGGTTCCAGTAGCTCAATTTTAGACCTTGTATTCATTAGTCGTTGCATAAGTGACTACGAGGTAACAATTGAACAGGGTCTTTCTGATCATAAACTTGTGTCTTTTAGTTGCTCTCTAATCAAACAGTCAGAAAAAAATAAATGTACTTTTATCACTGTTAAAAACTTTTCGCGTGCTAATGATGAAAGTGTTCTAGATTATTTAGAGCTCTGTTTGGATGACTTTCAAGATTCTGATGTAAATGTCCTTTGGAACAAGTTTAAGTCAATGTGTACTTATTGCCTGGATAACTTCGTTCCAACCAAGCGCAAGCGCATTGGTAAAACAAATCCTTGGATTAACAGGGGAGTTATTCGTCTTAAGCGTAGAATTAAGCGACTAAAGAAAAGAAAAAACAGTAATCAAGGGTTGATTCAAGAATTGATTAACGAACTTTCTACCCAAGTTCAACACGCCAAGGAATTTTACTTTTCCAATACACTTCCAAGCTTCATAGCCAATGATGCCCAGAAATATTGGAATTATCTCCGTGGCAAGAAAAAGCCGATCGATCAAATCAAGGTTAATGACGCATTGGTTACTGACCAGAGTGAAATTGCGCAGCACTTCAACGTCTACTTTCAGTCGGTATTTTCCAATCATGACGTTATCAAGCCTGCCGAAAGCGCGCCATCCTTCATGCACGCCGATTTCATATCTTATGAGGGAGTATTTTCGATGCTGTTAAATTTAAAAGCAAAAACCGCTTGTGGTCCTGATAAGATTCCCAACGCGTTTTTGCATCGGTATGCTGAAATGCTGGCACGTTTTCTAACAGTCATATTTCGCGTTTCCTTTTCCTCGGGCACTCTGCCAAATGATTGGTTAATGGCACGAGTAGTGCCTGTGTTCAAAAAGGGTGACCGACTTGCGTTGGGCAACTACCGGCCTATTTCTCTGACATGCACATCCTGTAAACTACTAGAACACATCATCGCTAACCAAATTAAAGAGTTCCTGAACGCGAATAACATACTCTCGCCTCATCAGCACGGATTTAGAAAGGGATTCTCTACGGTTACCCAGCTTGTTTCCACTGTTCATGAATTTGCATCCATTCTAGACAGATCAGGCCAAGTTGATGTTATTTTTCTTGACTTTAGCAAGGCCTTCGACTTGGTTCCCCACGGAAAGCTAGTTAGCAAACTTGAACGTGTAGGTCTTCATCCTTTTATTGTTAGATGGGTATGTTCCTACTTACAGCGTCGTAAACAATTTGTCGAAATCAACAGTAGCTGCTCAGAGATATTAGACGTAACATCTGGAGTACCACAGGGGAGCGTTCTTGGTCCTTTGCTGTTTTTAATTTATATAAACGACATAGTTTCCGCCCCACACCCGTCTGCAAACATACGTTTATTTGCAGATGATTGTGTGTTGTTTAAAGAAATATCTTCGCCTGACGATCAACAATTAATGAGCGCAAGCCTTAATGACATTCAAAGTTGGTGCTGTACGTGGGACATGAAGTTAAATTTTGAAAAAACTGTTTATCTGCAAATTACAAATAAGAAAAAGCCATTCAACTTCCAATACCGACTAAATAACATTCCCATCGCTCAGGTTGATGACTACAAGTACCTCGGAGTGACCATAAATAAAAACTTAAATTGGACGACCCATATAAAAAATACATCCTCGGCAGCCTTCAAGAAGTTGGGTTTTTTAAGGCATAAGCTGAAATACGCTACTCCAAATGTGAAATTACTGGCTTACAATTCATTCGTTAGATCTAAACTAGAATATGGCAGTATTACTTGGGACCCTCATACAAAATCTAATTCAGAAATATTGGAACGAGTTCAAAGACGTGCTGTAAGGTTTATATACGGAAAATTTAAGAGAACTGATTCGCCCTCACTTTTGATGCAAACCAACAAAATACTAACTTTAGAGCACCGTCGAAGGATAGCCCGTTTGAAGTTTCTGCACTCTCTTTTTTTACGAAAACTGTCCTTGGATCCAAATTACTACTTAAAGCCGCTTTCTACAAGACGAACTAGGCACCATCATGAACATTCCTTAGCACCATACTTTGCCCGCACTAACCTATTTAAATTTTCGTTTTTTCCTCGTACAATTGAAGAATGGAATTCTCTTTCTTGTTCGGTTATTTCATCTTCGAATTTTGCCTCATCATTAGAACAGTTATTGTAGTGGTGTTTTTGTATTTCGATGTGTTTTGATGTTTTTATATTTAGTGGTTACATGCTTGAGTATTGTGCTTCTTGGCTAGCTACTTGTTTTGCTGTATCATACCGCCTCTTTCATATTTTCTGCCGATTTGTATGCCTTATTTCTTTTTTTGTTGTTTTGTATTTTGTACGGGTTCTTGAGTTTGTACCCTGCCCATCCTGCTTGGACCACGTGTGGTCTGCAGTATCTAATAAATAAAAAAAATAGATGTTGATTTGGCGAGTAATTCCCCCAAAATAGAGTTGAAGATAGGCCGACCCACCATCCGTTCAAACTCGGGTCTGTCCAGGTGCGCCCTGTAGAGGCAGCAGACGAGCAGATGGCCCAGGGACGCCAGCACCCCGCACACGATGCACCACTTGAGCGGCAGCGGCAGCATGGCGTACGTCACGAACACGGTGAACATCACGTGCCAGGATCCGTCCCCGGCCACGTCGCCCCCGGGCTCGAACTGGAGGTAGCCCCACGTGACGCCGAAGGTGCCGTTACCTGGCAAACAAAACGACTTTGGAGGAGCGAGTTTCTCCAGAGCCGCAGAGCCACGCGCTGCTCGTTCGTGTACGCCATATAAAAAAGACGCGATGTTCGCTCGCAGACACCACGACAGAATTGTCTGCGAACTGGCCTCACGGATGTTCCAAGCATGTTTCTTCATGTGTACTTCAAACGTGCGTGCAGTGCGACCGTGGTTCCACGGCTTCTCCATGATACAGGCGGACAAATTACACACACTGCTGGAAGCGTGTCGAATACACTTTACACCTGCACACGCACGCACGCAGAAGGAACAAATATTGTGGCAAAACTAGTACCAGGAAGAGCCTTCACACAAAAGATTTACGAAGGTTGTTTCTCTCTCGATAATAGTGAGAGACAACGAGGGAGGCGGAGAAGAAAGCGGCAGTGGGCAGCTTGACACGTTCTTGATCCCATTTGCAATCTGCAGCAGCGGTGGAAAATTCTTTAAAACGCGTATGAGCGTAGAGCAGTGGTTTCCAAACTCTGCAACTCATCGAAGATACGGGATACTGCGACGCGTCTTCAAGAATGTTCTGTGAGGTGTCAGCACACTATGGGTTCTGGGATTACTCGCACTACTAAATCAAAAGCGCTAACTAGCCATCATTTGGGCAACAAACCTCGCAAAAACTTCAGTCAGAACCTGAAGGATCCCCGTTGTAAGTGACTGGCACGGTATAAAACATGGGTCCATTAATTCGGACTGAAATGAGACAGCAAACCAGACAATGCAATGTCCGCGACATCAAAGAATTCCTTAAAGAGAAAGTGCATAGCCGTGGCCTTTTCGGATGTTGAAGGTGTCTTGCTGGTGTATTATCCTAATAAAGATAAGACAACAGCGATAGAATACTATACGCAGGTCTATTGAAATTATCTCATCAGAAGATCTTAGCAAAACTCCCATATAAATGGCGAATAAGCTTTTTTTTGTATCTCTAGCGACAGTTTTTGGGCTCATTGGTCAGGTGTCTGCTCATGGTAGCCGTTCACCCCTGCGGGCTCTAAACCATTGACGCCCCCTCTCCCCCCCCCCCCACCTGCCCCACCCCTCCCTTACTACACTACACCTTTCAATTCATACACAAATTAACATTGGTCCTGACATCTTTCACGGGACGTACCTACTCAAGCAAAAAAAATTACAACCTGAGGCATGAGCAGTTTCCAAAACCAAAAATGAGAACTAATTATGGTACTCAAAAATTATCTTACCAGATTACAGATATCCTAAACAAACATTATTGCGTGTATGAGATGGCCCAAGAAATCACTTCCATGTTTCATAAAAAAAAAAAAAAATACCTAAGGGAATATTTTAATGCTGCTTGTGTACAAACCTGAGTGAATTGTGTTATTAATCAGTGTCTTTTTTTTCTTTTAAGCTGAAGAGTTTTTAGCTGGCTGAAATAATTTCTCTCTTGACTTGTGCTGCGAGCTGGCTTTTCCTTTTCATTTTATTTCTCTATCTCGATTTGTGCCCTGCTGTTGAGTGTTGTTACAGGGGTTGGAACCCAGTCAGGTGATTGTATTCGCCTTTTGTCCCAACCCCCTTGACAATTGTGTCAAAAAAATAAAATAAATAAACAAACAAACCTGGCTCGTCAAACATTCCCATTTAATTAGCCTCGAAAAAAATATTTTTTTTTCTTCGTGGGAACATTTTAACGTACAGATGAAGGCCGTGTTTTAAAAATTACTCGATTTCTCTCTAGGGTTAAGGTTTTGTACTTTGGTGTTCGAAAGCCTACCTACGTTCAGCGTTGCTCTATCTGTCTTGTCACGTGATATGATCGGCCGGAGTAACTCGTATCCATTCGAGTAAGGCTTGGAACACAGCCAATGTCAAACCGCGGTTAAAAACATTCTACTCTCAAGCGTAAAAAAAAAAATTAAGTACATTAATTTAGGTTTTTGACGTTAGGCTGAGGTGTGGTTGGCTCTAAAACAGAACGCGCGCAGAGACTTCGCTCCTTTAAAATCAAGTTTCTACGCGCCTGCTTACGAGCAAAAAGCTGCGGTGTACAGACGCAGCGTAAGCAGTCAATAACGGCAAGCATTTTTTTGCCAGGCCTCTGATACCGCCACATAAGGAAGTCGGAACGTTGCGTGCTTCCGAGACGTTAACTGGAAACATGTGCATATATATGTGGACGGATACGGCTAAGCCCTTGGAATCTGGTGGCGACTTGCGCCACCTATCAAGGTCACATGGCGGCCCATATATTTGGAGCCACCATGCGAGCGACCTTTTCAGAACTCCTCGAAGCGATAAGAGGAATGACGAACTAAACCCAACCTTGTTTTTTTTTTCTTAATTTTTATTCTTAGTCGTTATGCTAATAGGAAAGGTGGAGCAGAACGGCCGAGGAATGGAAAGATTTTTTCCGCGCCGGGTCATTGATTAAGTGATTAAAAGGAGCACGGAACGCCCGATATATTTTTGTTTGTGTGTTTCTCTTTTGTCCTGCCCTCGAACGCAGATATCGACCGTCTCTAAACACCCAACAGCCACGCCTGGGGAGCCTCTAATTGCGTACGGGATTTGAGAAGATTTCGGGTCAGACCGCTCTGACACTACAGAGACGCAGAAAATAAGGTAACGCGTGTAGCAGGGGCGTATCCCTATTTTGCGTGCGTGCGTGTGTGTGAGCGTGTTTTAATTAATACTCTTCCGGGTCCTCTGTGCCGCGTCCTGAACGCGAGACACTTTTTTTTTTTGCCGTCTTTCCTGACGTCTCTCCGTCGGCGTTTAAAGACTGACGACATGTTCTTGCAAGCGCGGACCTCAGTGTGATCTCTTTAAGCCGTAGTCACCCTGCTCAGACATCCTGTAGAAGACACGGACTGCAGACATGATGACAGTATTATCTACAAGACACTCTTGTATAGGGGTGCGGTCAACTTCTATGCGTGCGCATTGAACGCTACACTGCATCATTGTTGTTAAAAGTGACGAAGCACTGCCAACGAGACTATACCCTCTATAATATTGCTAAACGTAAAATTGATTAAAATATATATATTTACTAAATCACCTGTGTCGTAAATTGATTACTATCATTCCTTATCGCCGCTAAATCTTGTCGAAATAATGAAATACTGTTTCAGAGTAATGCCTTACTACGAAGTTTGCACGGCAAACATGTTAATTCTCTCATCGTCGCACAAAAAGAAAAAGCTGAGCGCGACTTTTAATGCGAGACGGAATCCCGTGGCTTTTAAGCTCCGTCCTTGACAGGTTAAGCGTTCTACGTGTCAGCCGCGTTGCTTAAACGTTTCCCGAATGTGTCAACGAAGTACACTTGCATAGTGGAGGCTATGATACTTGAAAAGAATAAGCGAACGGGTCAATGAACGACACATGCACCGCGTTAAATAAAATAAAATAATCCATACGTCAGGATTTTTTTGTACCACGCAGTTGCTGGAGTTCTATCACGACATTTCACAATCGTTTGGTAAGGGCCGACAAGTTGGCTGTACCTTTCTGCACTTCAAAAAGGATTTCGGCATGGTTCCTCGTGCTCTTCTTATGAACAAGCTTCACAAACTAAACATAGATTTGGAAATATTCAATTAAATTAACAATTACCTAAATAATCAAAAAAACAGCCCGTGTTATTTAGCGGTTTTCAGTCCCCATCTATAGAAATAACATCCGGAGTCCCACAGGGGTCAGTACTCGGCCCTCTCCCTTTTTTAATATATATTAATGATATAGTTGAAGGCGTCTCTTCACATATTCGATTATATTCAGACGATTGCATTTTGAACAGTGATGTGACCAGTGATGCTTAAAAGTTCGCTCTTCAAAGTGATTTAGATAAAATTGATGACTAGTGTATCAAAGGGCGCATGCCTCTAATCGTATCAAAATGTATTAGCGTTAGATTCACTAGAGAGAGAAGAACATGTATTTATTTAATGAAAGGTTCACTCGTCTATGGGTTGGTGTCCCTGATGCGAGAGGAAAAGGAATGCAGGGATAGATTCACTAGAAGAACTAACTTTATTCCTTCATCATACAGCATCGGTGGTGTTTCACTTGAACTGGCATCGAAGGCTAAATATCTGGGAGTTATTTTTTTGTGTGATTTAAGATGGCATAAACATGTCGACTATATTACAGCGAAAGCAAGCCGGTCCCTAGGATTTATTAAACGTAATTTTAGGATGGCTCCCCCATCTTTGAAGGAGACGTTATATTTTTCTCATGTGAGGTCTGTCCTCGACTACGCCAGTGAGATATGGGAACCGTTCAGACAGAACTTTATAGATCAAATTGAAAAGGTACAGAATCGTGCTGCGAGATTTGTTACCGGTAATTACGATTTCAGAGCTAGCATAACTGAACTTAAATCGTCTCTAAATTGGATGCCTCTGAGTCAACGACGGAAATTGCTCCGGCTCAAGATGTTACATAGAAGTTTTACAACAATCGCGTAAAACTTTCTCGCTAAATTTGTTGGGAAGTTTTTCCGCTAAATTTAGGGGGAAAGTTTTCCGCTCTACTTAATGGGAAATTTTCACGCTAAATTTAGCGGCAAAATTTAACCCTCGTGACGTCACGCGTGACGGCACTTAGGGTAAACGTGACGTCACGTTTACCCCTACGACGTCACGTGACGTCCCGCTAAATTGAGCGGGGAAGTTGACGTCACGTGGCCTCAACACCAACTCAGTTTCCCCGCAAAATTTAGTAGGAAAGTTTTTGCTAAATTTTCCTGATAAATTTAGCAGGGAAATTTGCCGCTAAATTTAGAAGGAAATGTTGGTGAATTTCCCGCTAAATTTCACAGGAATATTTTTCAGCTAAATTTAACGGGGAAATTTTCGGTTAATTTAGCGGGAAATTTAGGGAAAATTTCCCACTGAATGGGAGGGGCAGCAGGAGAGGAGGAGGGGAGGATACGGTGGCGGAGCAGGGACATCCTCCGCTCCGTACTTTCTCCTCCGTACGCTCCCCCCTCCTCCTCCTCCTCAAGAGCTGCGCTCTATTCGGCATTACAGGGAATTGTAAACGTCTTTCGTTTATTTTCCTTCTTCAAACTGCCCTCGCCCTGAGATTGCCTTTCCCCCTTTGGTAACGCTGTGCGCACCTAGTCGGATAGGGTATAATGATTTTCCAAAGCACATCGACGGAAATCCAACCGGGAAGTTAAAGAAGAGAAAAGGCAAGGGAAGCGGGGAGGAGGACAAGAAAAGCGGAGAATGCCCCGGTCTGTTCCTTTCGTCTTCGCACAGGCACTAACACGCGCACTTCTGTTCGTTTAGCCTGTGTCAACAATTCCGATTTTTTCGCCCCAGGGCGACTTCCGGACAAACAGATCCGCTCGCCAGATTGCATCCACTACAAGGCTCGCCAGCTCTGCCTCATGACGGCCATAATTTGCAGACAAGAACAACGAGGTCGCTGATTGACGGAGTGTTTTAAGAAATGACTTCCAGCGTCCATGCTTCGTTTTAACGACACTTGACAAAGGTCAATAGCTTGACGAAGGTCCCCGCTGTGGCGCTTTGATTGGCTCGCTGGGGCCCCAGTTTTCCCCGCTTGGCAAGTCTTCTCGAAGGTGAATATAGTGCATTTTGGAGGCAACCTTATGGGGTAATGAAGCTAAAGACATAGATGTCACACGCTCGCGCATGTTGAACGGTGATCACAGCTCCGCATGCGTACTCGTCACTTTTTTTAAAATGCCACAAAAAAAAAAAAAAAAAGCTGTCGACGAGCTAGTCGCTGCAGTTTAAATTTCTTCTGAGATGACCTTTGGGTTTACTTTACACAGCTATGCTCCTATATTTGGATCGTGTAACAGCAAGATAATTGAATTAATTCAGCTTACCTTCGGCGTTGAGTGCAATCCAGATTAGCAGCGCTCCCCAATGGAGGTAGTTGCTGGCGAAGAACTTCCAGTAGGTCAGAAGACACAGAAGCAAGTTCACCGCAATCCACGGCAGGTTGCGAAGCAGGGCGCACGTCAACCGCGGTTCGTCTAATTCTCCCGCCACAAAGAACGCCACCAACATGGCCACCTTGAGAAACACGTCGATGAGATTGACGATAACCAGCGCCGTCTGCCGCTGCCGATGGGAATACCCCTGGTAGGCCAGTTCCAGCTTGTCGTCCTTGAAGCTGTTGGTGAGGCGCGGGAAGTTGAAGCCGCGAAACGAGAAGCCTTTCTTGAAATGCTGCTGGATCGCTCCGCTACCGTGGTTGCCGGACGACGCGTTGACGCAAGCAATGTTGTTGTTCTCCAGGTTGCCGTCCATGGAACCCCGCAGGATAGGCGTGGGCCCAGCGACCACCGTGCTCGAGCTGTCCTGGAAGGAATTGTTGGACTCGCTCCTGGCCGGGGACACCGAGATGACCACAGAGTTGGCGTTGGGATTGCCCGTCCGCCACAGCTTGGCCGTCTGCCCATCCGGGAATTGCAAGAGCTCCTGGTCTGACGGTTGCACCGAAGAAGAGCCATTATGGAAGGTCACGATGGACATTGGGCGGCGGGGATCAGTGGTTGAAGTGTCCCGGTTGCTGACGGCAAGGGAGACGGTGTCCAGAGGCGCCCAGGACGGTCTTCTAGGGTAGGGTCCGTCGCCGCCGGCACCGCACGGTTGGGACCAGGAGTCCCGTATCCTCCGGAGGGCTTTGAACCATAGGTACTGCGAGGGCACCCTGCGTGAGCAAAAGAAACGAAGACAACCGGATGAGGGCGCTTTTACTTTTCTCTTTGTTTCCGTTACGCGGCGAAAAAGAAAGCAAAAAACGGCAAAAGAATCTGATAAGTCTTTCGTCGACGCTTTATAGCGGATGTTTTCTTGGCAAGGAAAAGTACCTACCAGACGTGGACGGGAAGTACTACATGTTACGGGAATTGACAGCATCGTGCTCGTACGCTTTGCTGTAGTAGCAGCAGTTTTACAAAATCTAAGTCTATCTTTAATGGTGTTCCGTCCTATAGAAAGCTTCCACAGGAGCGAGATTGATGTGTGCATAGCACTAATACTGCACATACAGTAAACTAATAAGGAGGTAGATCACACTTTGAACATCAATCTTGGAAGGCGTCATTATTTCCGGCGTCTTAGTCTCTCAAGCTTTTCTTCCTCAGTGTATATTCACGGTGTGGCTTGTTATATTATGAAATTAAAGAAGTTGATAAGAGCGCAGTGTCACTGAAGATAGTTTCTGTTTTAATCATATTAGGGATGCCGCGAACCACCCTAGGTTCGATCTCGAAAGGTTTCAATATTTTCGAACCGAACTGAGGTTCGAATTTGAGAGATTTCGATATTTTCAACCGTACCGAGGTTCGAATTAGAAAAGTTCGCAACTTTAAAACACCGTGGAGTTTCGAATTCGAAAAGTTTGAAGCTTTCACGGTTTCTAAAAATTAGGGTTCGATTATTTCGAATATTTTTTTTACTTGAGGTTTGAGAAATTCGAAGATTTCGAACTATCCTAACTTGGAATTCGAGAGATTCGAAAGTTTTGAATTTCCCGGAATCTAAAGATTGAAAAATTGAAGATTTCGAATTTCTTTAAATCGGAAATTCGAAATTTCGATTTTTTCTTTGGATCTGAAGTTCGAAAAATTGAACGTTTCGAATTTTTATGGACAAAGGTCGATAAATCGAAGATTTCGAATTTCTTTCTAGATAAATGTCCAAGGTTCCGACTCTCTTTTAAAGCTAAATTAAGAAAAAAAAAACTTTGAAGGTTTAGGGCTTTTTGAAGTCCAAGTGCGCAAAGTTCGAAGTCTGGTTTTCATGTTCCTCCACAGTTCCAGTTTCAAATAACGTTTTCACCCCTCACTGGTTTTCACAAAATCAGGTTTAGAAAAGTCCGGGTGTGATATTTAGTCTGCGCGAAGTTGGTCAGGCAATTAAATGAGACGACGAGCGTCCCGGATGTGCTGGAATATATGCCAGTGCAGAGTGACGTGTGACCATAGATGAGTAATTGTGACCGCCAGCCCAGGGGAGTCATTAACGTGAATCACGCAGTAGTGATCACACGAACGCACTGTTTAACGATACTCATCCAGTTCGAAACGGCCAGGGGCAGGCAGGTGGTTGAGGCTCAGAAAATCCTTGAAGCTTTCTGACAAACTGCCTCTTTACCCCCTTGCACGCTGGTAGTAATTCGATCGAACGCCGCCCGAGTGACGCTGGCATATAGCAAGTTTAGTTTGTACATGATGCAAAATCCTGAGGCTGGGAATGAAATTTGAAAGAAAAAGTGTAAGAAGACAGAAAAAAGGGACAGGACAACGTCTCAAACTCGGCTCAGGACAACGTCTCAAACTCAACTCGGCTGAAAACTCAGCTCAGTACAACGTCTCAAACTCAACTGAGCTGAGTTTGAGACGTTGTCCTGTCCCCTTTTTCTGTCCTCTTACACTTTTTCCTTCAAATTTCATTCCCAGTCTCAGGATTTTGCATCATGATCAACATACACCAGCTCGCCTGCACCTTGACAATTTTTTAGTTTTTTTCCGGGATAGAGGAAACGCCGAGCAAAAAGCACAGAAGCCGACAGAACTCGAGGTCGAGCAGCGTTCTACCATACCAGTGGCGTCGGAAGAGGAAAAACGGGGGGGGGGGGAGGGGAGAGGTGGGGGGGGGGGCTCCAGCTCTTTCCCCTCCCCCCCGGTATTTCTGACTGTTAAAGAAAACAATACGGGCAAAGAGGGCGTGGTCGAGCTTATTTTAATCTGAAATTATTTATGCATATCTATGGCTACTGTCGCTTTTCACTGCTTAAAAGATCGCGTAGATGGTCAATGTCGGAAACTCGTTTTCAGACGGCACTACTCGTCACATGCTTAGTGGTTCGGAAGTTCAAAGCTGTGTCTTTTCAACCTAAATAACTGTGACATTAATATAAAAAAGTCAAACATAACAATAAATGCAAAGTTGAAAAGCTGGAAAAAAAAGAAAAAGAAAGCTATCAAGAACCCGCCGGAAGATTACAGTGTAATCTTGCATATTCAGAGGCCCAGAACTCTGAAACAAGTTTCTCCTACCAAAAACATGCACAGGCCCAAAGAAACACGTGCCAGGAACGTCAAATAAGAAAATACAAAATAAAAAAGCTAAAAGGAAAATTAAAAGTTTTTTTAATGACTTGCTGAACTTGAACAATATTAGAAATCTTCCCCATGAGATTATTTATTCCTCAACGTGTAAAAAAAACAATAATACATTATTTTGTATGCTGCAGATGGCAATGATATGTACTGTCTGTGGTGTTAATTTAAATGCAATACCTCAAACAATTTAGACGAAAAAAATTACCAAATTTAGGGCATAATTGCTTGTAGATACATGTTTGGACATTTCTTCGAAACTCATCTTGAACAACAATAATCATATCTTAGGACGAAAATTACCTAGGCTATAGCTATACATAGATCATTCATAAAAAGTTTAACATCTGTACCATAAATAGCTCCGGCTATACACGCTTCAAAAATGGCACAAACGACAATTGTCAAACACCCGTCGTCCTTCCTCGCTCCTTCGGGAATTTATTTCTTTAAAACTAAGCATGCCAGAACATTGAAATAAACGGCATTGTCTTTCGCAAAGAATGTAACACCGCACGTAAAATTCGAGAAAAAAATTACGAATGTATACTCACTGCTTGAATCCAAATGAAACCGCCCGCCGGTCTTTCGAAGTTCGACGAACTTCGAACTTTTACCCTAAAATTTCGAAGTTCGTCGGACTTTTGACTTCTCGGGATTCAAAAGTTCGAAAATTAATAAGTTCGAAAGTTCGAAAATTATCGATTTCTTAGTGTAGGAAGGTCGAAAGTTCGAAAAGCTTCGAACGTTTTAGTGCAAGAAATACGAAAGTTCGAAAATCATCTAATTTTTTTTGTCTATCAAGGTCGAAAGTTCGACAAGCATCGAATTTTGCAGCGTAATGAGATCGAAAGTTCGAAAATAATCGAACTTCTTAATAAGGTCGAAGGTTCGAAAAACATTGAATTTCTGAACGTGCAAAGTTCGAAATTTCGAAAAGCCTCGAACTTCTTAGTTTAACGAGGTCGAAAATTCAACTTCCGTCGGATTTCTCGATATGGAAAGTTCGAAAATTCGAAATCTTTCGAACCTTTCGAACCGCTTGATTCGATCATCGAACCTTCGGTTCAAAAAAAGTTCGCGGCATCATTAATCCTATTTATTGTGCATTGATACACTCCCGCAGCATGACCAAGGTTTACAGCAGAGGTGCGTAAAATGTTCGGTCTTGGATCGTTAAATCATCTCAACTTCATCCGAACCCTCAATCATTTGAATCCAGCTTAGGGGTCTATAATTGGTAACTAATCTAAAAAAAAAATTTAAATGAAACGTATGAGAAAGCTCTGATAGCTCAGCCCGTACGTTGGGATAAGTCGTGTCTGGAAACGTTAACTCGTTTTGTCAGTTTTCTCCAAAAGTTCAAAAGAATCTCGATTGTTTCTAGCTATACTGTATAAATCTATCGTCTTCCAATTTGTAGCACGTACGATGGAACAAGTCACATCTAAAAATGTTAACTCGCCTATTCGGTTAATTGTCTCCGAGAGTTTTAAAGAGTAACTGCAAAGAAAAAAATTTTTTTTAAACAGCCTAGTTGGGACAAGCAAGTCAAAAAACAAATTTTCCGGCAGAAAAAAAATTTTACAGCAATATTTATTGCGTGAGACTGATTTTAGTTTGCGGCTATTTCGTCCGTTTTAAATCGCGCGCCACGAAGTTGGGATTTCGTGACGTCAATCCCAATCGGCTGGTATACTTCTCATTGGCTAAGAGTTTGATTATATGCCGCTCAAAAGGAAATATGCCGCCTGCTCAAAAGGAAATTGCAACATATAACGAAGGTTTAACAACCAAGATCTAAGCTGTCAATCAAACTCTTAGCCAATGAGAAGTG
Source organism: Ixodes ricinus (assembly GCA_037355805.1). Lineage (NCBI taxonomy): Eukaryota > Metazoa > Arthropoda > Arachnida > Ixodida > Ixodidae > Ixodes > Ixodes ricinus. The sequence goes on along the minus strand of JAZHYW010043743.1, from coordinate 57,565 downwards.
TATCAGCCGATTGGGATTGACGTCACGAAATCCCAACTTCGTGGCGCGCGATTTAAAATGGACGAAATAGCCGCAAACTAAAATCAGTCTCACGCCATAAATATTGCTGTAAAAATTTTTTTTCTGGCGGAAAATTTGTTTTTTGACATGCTTGTCCCAATTAGGCTGTTTAAAAAAAAAACTTTTTTTTCTTTGTAGTTACCCTTTAAAGACACCCGGCTACCGTCAGAATAAATTCATCGTCTTCCTATACTTGTAGCTGAAACCACAGTCTTGCAACCGTGATACACGTTTGCGACTAAACCACACTTCAAAGCCGGTCTGGATACCTTAGATAGGAAGACACTACAAAAGGTGAAAAAAGACAATGCAGACACAAAAAGCAATTGAGAAGATTCGTATAAAATACCAAACAACTAAAAAAAAACTTGCACAAATTATTGATGATTTTTTTGTTGTTGGTGCAGGAAGGTCCGATATTAAAACCTATCAATCAGTTAGAAGAAGCGCTAGTCTGACAACAACGGGCATGCCACAGAGAAGTTTGACAATCGGGCAATGTACACACAACACGACGGCGGCTCTTCAGGGGCCGTATTTACCAACGCGCACAAGATTTCCTCATTAGAAACACAAAGGCGCCGTCCAAATGGCACGCAGTTTGCTGAATGTCGAGCAATTCTCCGGCATACGACACAATAGAAGAAAAAAATCAAAACTGAAAAAGAAAAGGAAACAACGTCAGTCGCATAGTCGACCGCTTTCGGGGTACGACTGTCGGAAGGATTTCGCTGCCGTGTTGTTCGTCCTGATGAAAATGCAATTAATGCAAAAGTGCAAGCGAGCTGGACAAGAATGACGATAATAATCCCTGGAGAAGGGGGACACAAAACAAACACAAATCTCCAAACACAGCTAGGTGTTATTATCTCCAAGCACAGCTAGGGATAATTGTCGTCATCGTTGTTCGTCCCGACAGTCATCACAAGTAATGAGAGCGTTCATTAACGAGTTAAACGAGACGCGCCCCTGATAATTCGGCAAATTTGCAACGCTCTCGGTAAATCTTTGTTAATTTCGTTTTCTGTCGAGCAATAATTCTTTTTAACCCGATTAATTGCATTGGGGGCAGCGTGTCGATTGGTTGATGGAACGTCTTTATTTTGCCTTTGCGACTCACTCTTGCCGTAAGGCACCAGTGAAGGCTATCATTTCTTGTTCCCGTCCCTCCAATTGCTATGGGGGACGCAGGCAAGTCTTTGGCGTCATTAATGCGGTTGCCGGCCGCGTCCATCGACGGTGTCATCGTCGCCGCTGGTGTCCCCTCTTGCTTCCTTGCAGGCGTACCAGCCGGCCGGGGCCTAGGTGCCCTCACTGTCCCTGCGCGGACAAACTCCGCCAGCCGCGACCAGAGGGGCGAGGGGTGTGCCTTGTCGGCCGTGCTAGGAAGCACCCAGTCGACGAAGGAAGCCGGGCGGCCTTCCCCGGGAGTGTTTGCAGTGTATTGGCGCGCAGGGTTCCGAAGGCGGGACAATTTCAGACGAGGTGCCGCGTAGTCCCAGCGCAGCCGCACTCGCGGCACGGGCCGCGTCGTCTGGGTCGTCTCCGTAAAACCTTTGTCCCACTGCAGGTGACATCGCTCTGTTGGTGGCCAGGCGGCGGACGTGTGTCTTCGCGCCTCGCAGTAGATTTTCGGGCGTCGGAAAAACCGGCCAACCAGAGAGGCTTGTCTCGGCGGCTCTCGCTTCGCGTAAGAGCCGCAAGGTTTGACGTCTTCTTCGTTTGGCTAATTTTCCGTTGCCGTAATATAGGTTGTGGATTGAATAGTGGTCATTCCGGGCGGAGACGGTAGGGGTGGTAGCGACGGAGGAAGGGTTGTCGTTCCTGTTCCCTTCCGATAGGCCTTTGATAGGACGATGAAGACTTCGGCACCGTCGTCGGAGTACCCGACGGCGGCGACAACGTCTCTTTCGGTGCGTTCGGCGCCGTTGTATATTGTTTCTTCGAATCGCCGCTCGCGCCTCGCTGTCGGCCCATTCGTTGCCGGCAATGCCGGAGTGTGCGGGAATCCACGATACCCTCGCACGTATACGCCCAGCGTTTCCGCCAGTGTTTGGAATGTTGTGCTCAGCATTTGGGGGAATCGTGCCCTTGCGCGGGCCGAGGAGGATAAGGTGATGAAGCACGACGAGGAACGTCGGCATCCCTCGTGCTCCTCTGCTGAGTCGGTGCAGAACGTGATGAGGTGTTGTTCCTGGTGCTGCTGTTGCTGTTGTTAGAGGTTCTCTCGTACATCCATGTCGCGGCGTGGAGGATCGCCTCCAGCTCGGTTCCACGTAATGCCGAGTCCGTCGGATGGTTCGAGGAATGTAGAGCCGACTGCGTTGTTTGTCGTGTCGACCCACTCCGCATGCCCTCGCGTGCGTGGTTCGGCCGAAGGCATCCGGCCACGACATTGTCTTTTCGACTATGTCGGTGTACACGGCCGTATACGTCTTTGGGTCCTTCCTCACCACGCGTGTTGCGTGAACTCGGGCGAGTCGCGTTCTCTTCTCTATGTGCAGTCGCTCTTGGGGGCGGCCGTCCGTGAGCTCAATCGTCGAATACCAAGGCGATGGCACCGGCGTCGTTGTCGCCACGCTGTAACCCAGCTGGTCCAGTATGGCTCGTCCGGCCTCCGCAGTCGAGCGTACGTGTTGCGCATCGGGCTCTGCTTGGCGTGTTCAGATATCTGACTGACGTCACCGTGCGCGTATAGGTCGGCCATTGGGCTGAGTTGGTGGAGCCGCGTCACGATGCGTATTGCTTCGTGGTTCAAGATCTCGACCCGTTCGGTTTGCTTCTTTGTGAGCGCGTGGTAGTTTTGGTGACTCCAGCGAAATCGACGCCGCGTAGCGGAAACGCCGAGAAGCTCAAGAGAGGAGGTCGCTTCAACTCTGTCGTCTGCTATTTCTGTTCGGTTCTCGTAGGCAGTAAAGAAACAAACATCGTTTACAGTCATTTTGTTTCTGCTTCCGCCGTGTCATTTGTATACGCACTGACTAGAAGAATGTTTTTACCGTCGAAAAATTGCTTTGCTTTCATATACAACACCGATTTAACGCTGCAGTGCAAGAGATGTATGGTGGCCTGCGTGCTGAACGACGAAAAGGACCTCCTCTCGTCCGCCATTTTGCCTGACCAGCGTGCCCCTATCGTTCGCTGGAGTCGCGAATAATCGTAGAGAATCCAGGAAAAAAATAGAGCAGTGATGAGTCGCTTTGCTTTTCCTCTCTCTGGTTTCCGAGTGGAGGCGTCCGGCATTCGAGTGCAAGACACTACGCAAAAACAGGCTACAAACTTGCTCGCCCTAAAAAAAAAAAAAAGTTATGTTTTTGATTTGAACGACTAGTGCGGCAGACCTGAAGCTAGCTGTCTATGACTCCACTGCACTCGCCGAACACGTTCGAATCCAAAAGCCAAACGCCGGACGCCAGCATTCAGCGTTCTAATGCGTTCCGGGAGTGCAGGGAGACAAATGCAATCAGCTTAGCGCCTATACCCACCAATCAGTCCAACCAGAGCTCGGCGTCCTGACGCCCCCGCGCGCTCTCGCCACCTCCTCTCCCTCGGATAGTCGGCGCATAGCTTCGCTCGTATACATAAAGTGAAACAAACAGTATGCAGAACCCGGTGCTTCTCAGCTGATAACCACGATCATCACCAGTAATTACGGCAGCGACACCAACCAGCTCCAAGACCGCAAGGAGTACGACGATATGGAAGCGCGGCCAGAGAACATCATTTCCCTTTTCCCAGGGCGGTCTTCTGTCTCGGGAGTTTTAGAGAGTCTTTCTGCCATCCGGGAACGAGGCCGAAAAACAGGAACTCGAACTCTCTCTCTCCTTTTCTCTCTCCCCTCTCCTGTCTGTACTAAATCAGCGTCAGCAGAGCAGCGTCGGCCACCTCGCAGATAACAACTCCGCCAGCTAGAAAATAGGATTCCAACGCCGGCGGTAATTCCATGCGACGGGCCACAACTCACTAGATCCCGACTGCGCGCGCGTTCTCCCCAGAGAATCGGGCTACGCAGTGTTGTAAACAAAAGCCGACCTGAAATAGTAATAATAATAAGAAGAAAGGATAGCGAGAAGAGCTCTGGTGGGGGGCTCTTTAACGCGGTGGCTCCAGCCCCGAAAGAGCTATTCCGCGTAGCCGCAACTCTCATGCGGGTCCCGCGGTTTTGCTGCGGGCGATCGAAATGAGACTTTACAGCCAGCAGGGAGTCACCCGCTAGACGAGCGACGGGCATGGGGACGAGCGGAAATCTGCTCGAAAATTTGAAGGCTCCGCGCGCTAACCTTTCGGTTTTGTTGGTTGGCCGCAGAAGGGAACAGCTTACATCACCTTGACGAGAGTTATGCGAAAATGCGAAATAATATCAAAGACGCATCAGGGGACAAAAATTAATATAAAATGGAGGGGGGGGGTAGTTTGTAATTTCCTAGAACGACAGTGGAATTGCTTATCAGAGCTTTATACCTTTTTATAGACGAACACAGGCTGTTTCCTTACAAGTTCACGTTTCTCCACACCAGGAGTGTGCACTCCGAGTGCGCAGAAACCAAATACGCGTGAAGTGAAACGTCCGCACGTTCGCTGCGCCGACAACAGCGCCACCACGCCGGCGTGACGTCAGGGCTGCCGACAATTTTTGCGCTACGTCGTCAAGGCCAGCGTAGCTTTCACGGTGCTGGAGCGCCACCACACAGCTACGAAAGCACCTGGCTTCGCGTTGCGTTTCATTTTCGCACCCGCTAGCGCAAGTGGCCTTGACAGCTTCGGAGCATTGCGGAAACTAACGCTAACAAATGACTTCACAAAAGCCGGAGTGTCATGTCTCGGAACGTGGTGATCCTGGCGGTCGATCGCTGAACTTGCGGCGGCGAAAAGTATAGGAACAGGCGCGAGTGTCGCTGTCGTCGGCGTGTCCCAACTTCTGACTGCTGGAATGGAGCTTCCGTGGACTGTCAAGCTAGAGAGCGACCCGCGGCAGAACAGGCGTCTGCCGTTTACCTGCAGCTCCGCCTCTGTGCCGCCGCCAGGAACGCGGAAGGCGACTACGTGACGTTTTTTCTGACGTCATCGGGAGGAAATCAGAGGGCCACGTTTGAGGGCGCAACTAACAAACACCAGTTAAAGTCCCTCTCACACCAGTCGGAGAAGCTTCCCAGGCGCCACAGAAGACCGGCAGCGGCAGACGTACAGAACGTAATGTCGATTCCGAAGGGAATCCCCGAACCGGCATCGCGTATTTTACTATCGACCCATTTTAGGACGCGTTTACGCTTGCAGAATAGGAAGACGGCGAAGGCGTATGTACCAAGACTTTGGATTGGGCTAGTTGGTTCATTGTAACGTAAAAGATTAAAAAGCGCAAAAAAAGAAGCACGGACGAAGAAGACACATACGACAGCTAGGGACATGGCGCTAACTTTCAACTGATTTAATCAAGGCAAACCTCATACCATACATGCGTGAACATACTTTCCCAACATGCCAGCCACATCTGAAAAAAAAGCAACCCATAAACAAAAACAACAGATGACAATGATTTAAACATTCGTATCAGTTCAACGTCACTACACAAAACCATCTAGAAAAGAAACTTCATTGTCATTTAGTAAAATCGAAGGAGTGCTGACGCGGTTGTCACCTGAGGACTTAAAAAAAATACGCTTCAACTATTTCCCTCTCAGTCTTGTTACTTGCGCTTTTAATAAATTTTGGTAATTCTAACAGGGGATAACACCCGCACCGCATGCAGTGTACTGCAGGTGTCACCCCTCTTTGTTACCAACCACTAGACGATGTTCACGCGCCCTTTTAAAACACCGATCCAGTCTCTCAAATATAAACGCGCCCGCACGTTAGCGGAATCTCGTAAACGTGCGGGCGCGTTTATATTTGAAGACTCATGGTCGGTATTTTAAAGAAGGGCGCGCGTGAACATCGTCTATACTCTGTTTCACCTTATGATGTACCGCAGGAAAGGCTACAAGCGCGAGCTCCTTGCTCTGGGACACATCCCGGTGGCACAAGCTCTCGTGCGTTAAGAGCAGCTGCCAACGCTATGAGCTCGCGCTTCTAGCCTTCGTCTGTGGTACAACATAAGGTGAAACGAAGTATAGCGGTTCGTAACAAAGCGGGGAAACACCTGCACTACAATGCATGCGGCACGGGTCTGATCCCCCTGTTAGTATTAACAAAATTTATTAAAAGAGGAAACAACAAGACTGAGAGCGAAATTGTTGAAACGTATTTTGTAAAGTCCTTAGGCGGCAACTGCGACAGATCGCCTTCGATTTTACTAAATGACAAGGAAATTTTTTTTCTAGATGGTTTTGTGTAGTGACGTTGAACTGATACGAATGTTGAAATCACTGTCATCTGCTGTTTGTGTCTATGGGTTGCTTTTATCAGATGTGGCTGGCATGATGGGAAAGAGTGTTCGCGCATGCGTGATGGGTGGTTTGCCTTGATTAAATCAGTTGAAAGTCACGGCAGTCCGTGTTGTATGTGTTTCCTCTTCGTCCGTGTTTTTTTTGCACTTTTTAATTCTCTAGAGCGTTTGTATCGCTTGCGCGGTTCCACAAAAGGAAAAAGAAAAGAAACAACAAAAGCAATAATAAAAAAAACCCAAAACATCTACATTGCGCACGTACGATTTATAAGCAAAAGTAACGCTAATATTCGAGATTTTCATAATGTTTTTTTTTCTTCCCGCTATGCTGTTTTTTTTCCTTTGTATGAGTGCTTCTTAACTTTGAAATTTAGGAAGCTGTTGCACCAATCAACTTCGCGTTTTGTCGGCTTCGAACTAAATTTGGGGGACTGCTAATCTTATTTTTGATTTCGCACGCAGTTTTAAGAGCCCCTAAAAGGAAAAAAAATCTTTTTTTAACAGTCTGGTTGAGACGCGCGTAACAAAATAAAATTTGCGCGAAAAAAAATTTTTAGAGCAATATTGACGGCGAGAGATTTATTGAAAATTCTGCGCGCAGACTCGCGACTCCAACTAACTATAGGTGGCGCCACTCATTTCCAAAATGCCGGTTATAGTGAGGGTCGGAGATGCGTGCCGCTGCTGAGCCTGTCTAGTGTGCTGGCTTCACTGAGCGACACAAATTATTTCTGGTAATACGAGGAAGCTAGGGTGTTATGAGCGCAGGTCACCTCTTTAACCTGAAAACAAGAACGCTGTTTAGCGGAATATTTACGCAAGGATGCGCGTTTTAATTTTGGAGCGAAACCGAAACTAACCTCTATTTTGGATTTAATTTCTCGGTATAGGTCTTAATTTCGGATTCTTTCATACCTCAAGGTAAGTCTCACATCGTAATTATTTAATTAGAGAGGTTGTTCGCGGAAACTTTATTTTGTGACATACGTGTTCGATCCAGGCTGATATTTGTAGTTGTTGAAAAAGTCAGTGCTGATATTTGTGCGTTCTCGCTGCCTTTTCTCGCTCAGATAATTGCCATGGGAAATATTAACTGCGTGCCTTTTAATGGCTTTTTGGGTCTTTAGATGATTAACTGCTTTAACATTATTCCCAGCGCAGGAATAAGAGAATTCCAATTTTTACAAATGTCCACAAAACGTATAAATTAATAAACGCTGTTCTCACTGCAACAACCCGAAGACGGAACCTGAGTCAGAGAGCTGAAGTGTGTGTGTGTGTGTGTGTGTGTGTGTGTGTGTGTGTGTGTGTGTGTGTGTGTGTGTGTGTGTGTGTGCGGGTGTGTGTGTGTGTGTGTGTCTGTGTGTGTGTGTGTGTGTGTGTCGTGTGTGTGTGTGTGTTTTATAGCAACGCGTGACGCATAGGAATTTATATTACATCCAGTGTTTGACTGTTTGTCTATCTTGATAACGATGTCAGAGTTTTTCATATGCTAAATAGAAAACAAAATTATACCTTTCTGGATAGACTAATATGGTTAAATGGCGTATTTTCGTGATCTTGGCGTTATTGGGGGCATACATTACCGCGATTGGTATTAATAATAATATTAAAATTCAGCTATTGTAATACGTAATTTTTCAAGCGTTGCTTATGATCTAATTTCAAACGCGGGAACAAATATGACAACCAAAAATGTGCTAATTATCATCAGTGGTGCCAATTGCAGCATTTTTAATTACCAAGTAATAAAATAAAAATAGTCTAAAGTCAATGAAAACATTCTAGCTATTGTGAGAAATCCATGTAAAATTACATTAATTGTGGTTAAAGTATATTTTTCTATCAAAGTTGCGACTTTTGACAGTCAGCAAAACGGAAGTCGACGCCAATATTCTTCCAAACCAAATGCCCAAATCATAAAAAAATAATTAATTATTAATTTTTTTATAAAATTTAGTTACTTTCATTTTTACACTCTGTCGTTTTTTCCAATCTCAGCCTTTCTAGTTTGAAGGAATGCTTATTTACTTGCACGTCTGATAACTGCAGCACGTTTCGTTGGCTTTGGAAGCCGGTGAAACAGTAGTTTTAGTATTGCGTATACGAGCGAACGCAAGTGCTGTGTGTTTGCGTTAGCTTTGCGTGTTCCTCACTGCGCGTGTGCGGAGCCCGAAATTACGGTCTTGGATGGCGCATGGCGATGAGGCGCACGCACAACGTGGAACAATTGCAACTCTAACGCAAACGCACACCGCTTGCGTTTGCTTCTATGCGCAATACTAACACTCTCCAGTAATGAACAATCCCATACCGGCTGCAGCACTACGTTGGGACAGTGAAGAGCGTTGTTTGCATTCGGAAATGACATTTCGCAAGCCATGATCGCGACCAGTTCCGCCGTGCCCGCTGAGCAGGAGAATCGAGGACCGTCACTAGAGCGCTTCCCGTTTCCGCCGCGGGAGGGCGAGCGTCGAGCTGGAGACGCGATATTGCGGCTCTTCGCGTGTTGAAGTGCGGCTCGCGACTTCCTCCCCTAGTATAGCGGCTTCCTCCCCATTTGAACAGCTGTAAGGTTCGCATCTGATTCACGAGGCCCGCAATTCCCAAAAAGCTGTTGCAGGCCATGCTGCTAGTTAAATGCTGCGAGAAGTCCAGATCTTTTATATCACGAGTTGCCGTCCAAATAAAACCTTCGGGATGCCTGACTTCGGAACATTTCACGACAATGAAGCGACAAAGGAAGCCAGTCGCAGCCGAGCTTCAGGACCGTTATGCGCTCGCTTCATTTCAACGAAGACGACTACAAAGTAGGAATGAAGCGCCAGCTGCCGCGGCCGACAGCGGTGCCGACAAACTTTCCTTCGTATCCGTCGTACAAAGCCTTCTCAACAAACGTACTTAGAGTACGTTTGTGGAGAGGGCTCTGCAGTCGGCACATATTCGTCGTTGTGGAGGAATTCGCAAGCTTCTTTCAGGCGCGGTACTTCCGCACCTCAAAGACTGCCCACAATAGGGTATACGCTGAGTGCCAAGATCCATATCAGTGTGAAGAAATGTGCGAGGTCTTCCTCAGAAAACTCCCAAGACCTCTCGAAGCAAACTGGGCGGGAGAACTCAACAGCTTTTTTTAGAAAAGGTCTTAAGGCTTTCGAGAAAACATATTTCCCGCAAAGTTCTGTGTTTCTGAAATTCAAAATTTTATTGAATAGCTTGCATAGCTGTAAACAATAAAACGTATTTCGGACGACATCACCCCTATGAATCCTTGTTTATTATTGTATTTCACAGAATTTTTCATATTCGTCTTAGGCCGATGGCACGCTGGCATGTGTGCAATCGGCTTATAAACACGAGTGGTGTAACACATAAAAAAATCGGTAGCTCTTTGAATAATTAAACGTTCACGACGATTACGTATTAGTATCTTGATGTTAAAACGGCCATTTTATTACTATTTGTGTTACTAGTATTAGTTTTTGTTTTATTTGCGAGCAACCGGGCGGGCTGCTCGCTGTATTTCGCTGACAACGAGCGCCACGGCCTGCCGCTGCGGAGTAAGGCAGAACTATCGCTTTCACCGGAGGAGTGGAGGATACGGCAGGCCGCACCAACAGGAGGGATCGATCGGCCGTGCCTGTGGAAAGTAAAACTAACTTTCCGAGAACCTGCGGTCCGTTGGTATTACTGTGAAACCCTTTATTATAGCGGCCTCTATATTTCGCGAATCGGTCACGGAAGACGCAATCGCGGCCACTAAATTTCGCGAATTCCAGGCGCCTGCATTGAAACTCTTATGGACTGAAATTTTCGCCTGCCCCTAAATTTCGCTGAAGTTTTCGATTCGCGAAATTTGCAAAAATGAAGGGCTCGCGAGCATTAAGGGTTTTACAGTATAGGATTTAATCGCACTCTCTATAATTACACTGCTTCAGCTTCGCTTTCATTGAAGAAGTGTCATTTTTTTCTTTCACACACACACACGCACACACACATATATATATATATTTATTTATTTATTTATTTATTTATTGTTCCACGACATCCACGTGCCGATTTGCTCTACCCATACAATAGACACCGACAATTGCTATGTACCGCATCAAATCGTGTCAGAAATAAACCAGATTTATGAGCTGTGATGCGAGTTCAGAAATAATTGGAATAACTATTAGGGCGATACTACTAATAATTGTAGCCTTCCCGTTCCTAAACTATCGATGACAGCGCGTGTCGCGGTGGTTCGGACGCAAGAATCACGGCCATCGACGACTGTCCGCCCACTTCTCCCAATTCATTTAAAGCGGTGCCCATCAAAAAACACATCCTCCAGCGATGTCCGAGGTAGTACTGCGAAGGCGTCACAACACGACGTCGCATTCGAAGTACCAATCCGTGTTACGACCCTGTTGCCGCTCATCAGAGCGGAACGAGTAATTTTCCCTAAAGCTACACAAAAAAACAAAAACAAGAAAAAAAAACCTCGGTAAGCAAGAAAGAAAGAAGAGAGAGAGAGAGGAGAATAAGGAAGAAAGAAAGTGAGAGGCGGGGAGGAAGAGAGGGGAGAGATATCGAAGGAGTGAAAGGTGGAAAGCTACGCGTTCTGTAGAAGCTTCTGCGATACTGCGAAATACCGCTTCCCGTCTCCCGACACGGCGAAGCGATCAAATCGCGGTGGCCGGCAATCCCTTAGGACCTAACGCGGCAACTCTGGACGATGATGAGAAAATGGTGTTTACTCGTGAACTACGAGGGAAAACACACAAATCACAAACCTCGTGAGAGACACACCGCGCTCCCATGAGACGAAGAGCGCGCCGCGATGCAAGACGCACAATCTCTTTTAACCCCTCCCCCCCCCCCTCAAAAAAAAAAAAAAGAAAAAGAAAAAAAGACAGGAATTTCACGGTATTGACGATGAGATCTTTCGGTTATAGTTCCTATATGGTTATGATTCCTATCTATAATGTCACGACCAGGATTATCGATTGTCAGCGACAGTTTCGACGTTGTGCGTAAAAGTCGGTGCAAGCTTGGAGTTGTCGAACCAAAATAAATGACTGATATCGATTTACGGACATTACATACGAGCACTGCCAAAATATTACACCGATGGGAAACATTGATCTTCTCTAGAAACCGATATTAAAAAAGCTTATCAGCGGGCATTCAGCGGGTTGGCTGTTTGTCGAGCAACCTTGTGCGCCGACGTCGTACTATACTTCGTTTCACCTTCCGTCCAGACGCAGCCCATGCTACGAGATTATATGACGAATCACAGAGCGTCAAAAGGGCACCATCATGGTGTTCGTAATGTTTCTGTGCATGTTATATCATCGCTGAACTAATCATAAACAGAACAAGCTTAGTGACTTGCACTTTTGACGCTGCTTGATTGGTCCCGTTCCCTCGTAGCATCCGCTGCGTCTGGACGGAAGGTGAAACGAAGTATAGCAGTACTGAGTCCCATTCGTACCCGAGGCGGTCAAACCTGGCCAAGCGGGTTAAGCCTGGTTCAGACAGTTGCGTTTGACTGCGTTACGGCTGCGAGAAACCAGGACATCCCTGCTGCTTATATCGCGTGCCAAGATGATTCCTTGAATTGGATTCCACGCTTCATACGAAGCACAGATATGCCGGTGACTCGCTTTCGGTTCTCGACGCAACGCAGTCAAAAGCACCCAAACGCAAGTGTCTGAACCGGCCTTAACTTGTTAGCACATCCAGTTCTTACGCCGTATTTTTCTGCTGCGTTATCAGCCGTCCAGGCGGACGAGCTCTGTTTCTTGTGTAATGTTTTTAGCGGCCGTCTTTCATGAGTGATGCTCAGCGATCGGGCACGAAGATTATTGATTCCTGCTCGCTCATGCAAGGGCGTCGTGGTACTACAGGTGGTACCGAAGGTGGCGTTCACTGGCGGCCATAGTTTATTTAGCTCGTTCCTGCTCAGCGCGAGCTTGCGATTAGCTTTCACAACGCTTCTGCAACGTGCATTGCACACAGCCAAGATTGTAGCTCTCAGAGGTAAGTGGGGGTTCGTTCTGAAGTTGCGTTCATCGTGGGAAATTCGCTTTTCGGTCGGAAACTTTATGAATGTATTAATATTTGCTACAGATGTTCGATATCTACTAGGTCAGGAGATTTACGTCGCACGATATCGGGATGAATGGACGGTAGCTCGCGCCACCTAGACATGCAGCTGATCACCAGAGTTGCCATCATGCTTGGAGCCAATAGTTTCGGTTTCGCCGTAGATCCTTGAAACAAAGCTTTTAGATAAAGTACCTACAAAACTAGAAAATGCTTTAAAAAAGAAGTATACCTAGATCATTCGGGGATACTTCCTGCAACCAAATCCGCAATCGTAATCCCGAAGCCGAAAAAAAAACGTACCGGAGTTACTTTTTATAGCAGCGCGGTCGAAGTGGACCATCTAAAGGTTACTCATATTTCCATTAATGAAAGTAGAATCCATCAGACTCGAGACGTCCAATGTAGCGTCTGGCCAATCGTGTAAGGTAGAGCCCCTTCATGTTTTAAAAGTATCGCAAAAAGCGTCCATGCAACAGCGCACGTGCGACGTGAAACCCTTGGGAAGGTCATGGCGGCACAGCGCAGCACTGAGCTTGCTTTCGGACGCCATGTTCTTCCCAGAAGTGGCGCGCGGCGTGTCTCGAGCATTTCCACAATAGTGAACGGCGCGCACTTTTCCCAGGATAGAGGGAGCTTTAGTGGAAGGTCGATCACAGCGACGCTTTTGGTCGCGCACGTCTCCAACGAAGAGGAGCATACAAAGCGAATCACTCTTCCATTTCAAAAACTCAGCCTTTCCACTCTGGTGAAAAAGGAATGACCAGCGAAGCTGTACTATGGTGGGAATGAAGTAATGGCCGGCTGCAAGTCGGCAAGCCAGAGTGGAAAGGCTGGAGAGGTTTGCCGCCAGTCTATGAGCGACGGCGGCAACCAGACAACGGGCAAGCCGGTTGTCTGGTTGCCGCCGTCGCTTATAGATGGCGGTAGCTGTCCAGAGTTTTGTGTCATCATTTGTTTGCTCACGGACACGATACTGGGAAAACTTAGCCTTGAACAGCTCCACTGTAAAATTCGGGTTGCTACCGCTTCGACTATTGCGAGATTCGAGAGTTTTAGTGGATCTGTACGCTGCAGAAAGCGGGCCCAGCGGGCGCTTGCTCAATTCATGCTTCGAAGTGACGGCTCGAGGTCCCGCTAGCAAAGCAAAGCTCTAGCGTGTACGGTCCACTAAAAGTCCCTATTGTTTGTGATGGAAAGTCATTTTCAGCAGGCACCTAACAGGCAAACTATTTCATTTTCTGTCTGTCTGACTGTGTTTGTGTGGTGGTGGGGGGGGGGGGGGGGGGCGGTCTATTTCGGGAAGATGTATACGCTGCATCACAATTTTATTAAAACTAAATAAATAATTGTATCCTGTGTTTTGCTGTATTTAACACCTCGAATTTAGTCAGCTCCAATGGGTGCCTCTGGTGTCTCAGGTACATCCTGTGAAGTACCACCGCTAATCTGGGGTTCTTAACGTGCACCATGGCTGTAGTGATACACGACGGCACGCCAAAACCGTGGTAATCCAGATCGAAGCGAGCAGAGGGTGGGGATTGAGCCCAGGGAACCCCATGAGGAGCCGGGGCCGTAAACACACTCGCCACTGATCCCCATTTGGGGAAAAGAAGAGGCCGAAGCAATAATTAAGTGTTGCCAAGAACGTAGAAGCACTTCATTATGTAAAAGGTCAGGGTCTGTATTTGGTGCCTAAATCAAAGCGGGCAGGGGTGGAGTTCAGCCCAGAGAGCGCCCCATGGGGAGCCGGCCAGGGCGCGTAAACACACTCGCCACTGATCCCCATTTGGGAAAAAGAAGAGCCGAAGCAATAAGTGTTGCCAAGAACGTAGAAACACTTCATTATGTAAGGTCAGGTTGTATTTGGTGCCTAAATCCCTAATGAACGAGGTTAACGCCGTGTGAGCAAGTTTGGAATATTAACGACGTTTCTTTTTTGTTTTTTTGCATTGAAGGGTTGATATGTATGCGTGTCACAGATGTATGTCTAAACGTAGAGCCATCATTGAAATACTGATTATGAAAGTGTCTCTGAACGGGTTTCTGCCGCTGCAAATGAAACTGATCACGCGGCAGGAACTGGGGAGACTTTGCGGTAAGGGTTGGCTCACACCTCTGCGTTGGTTGCGTTCGCAAGCAAGCTGAAACGATCGTAACGACAGAGTCACCGTGAAAAAGTGTTCGCCGCACACAGCATGGCAAGCGACGTAATGGGTAGGTTCGCGAAGCAATCCGTGACGCACGTTGTTGCTTTGGTCGCTGCGGTGGTTTCGGTTTGCATTCGCAACTGTTACAAATCTGATGAACCAGCCTTTAGACTGAAGTTTATTGTTACGATGAAGTGCGCGGCCTCCCAAATGTCCCCACGCTTTAAAAAAGATACATGAACTGCGCGACACTGTTAACGCGAACACGACATCGACTTTTTTTTTTGAGGGGGGGGGGCAGTTTTAGTTGCTAAGGGTATAAACCGTTATTTCGTGGCGGCCGCCATGTTGAATTCTGACGTGGCTGAGTTGGGGCGAAATAGCAAATCACTTTATTTGCCGATTGGAAGGCGCCAGAATTGAAGGGTTCGTGCCAATAGTTTTTTTTACTTGGCTATACTTTTTATTGCAGTTACCTTTAAATTATTCACTTTCGTTTTTGTTGCCAGCCAAACTACGTCATATTTCAACATGGCAATCCTCACACGATAATTAGCATGCGCGACATTGCTACTGAAATCAGTGCCCGGAATGTGTTTTTTTCCAACCTACTATGGTTATGACGACAGCTTTTTCATTCCAAGAGAAGAATAGAAAGAATCGGCGGAAATCGTTTGTTCGGACTAATATACCCGTTTGCACATCAAGAACCAATACTAAAGAAGTCTGGTCCTCGCGGATCTTTACTAATTTTCCCATTTGTGCGAGAGTTAAGATATACGTGGTGCATTATGGACCACTTATAATGCTATCTTATCAAGACGTACGTTTCGAATGCCAAAACATCGCTTCTTCCTCCAACAACCTAATCATGTAAGAACTACTTCGCGCTGCGTGTGGAACAGTACGCAAAACTGTTTCTTTTCTTATTGGGGTCTGATTGTGTGGTGCGCAGTACCGTGCGTGCAGGTAGAGCCCACTTAAAGGAGGTGCTTTACGACTTCACTGAGTATGTTTCATATTACCTTTCTCTGCGTAGGTGTTGCTTAACGCTGCGTTTATTTTTCTTAACGCATCCTAGAAGCGAGTTATATTAAAGCTCAACAACGGTGATTTTAAATATTAAAGCGGCAGGCACACGCAATGCAAAGAAGGAAAAGGCGTTTATCTGAAATGATATTATACGCATTTCTGGATGTTCAAGAGGGTGCAGAGGATCCTCATTTTAGTTTGTACCATTTCACCGCGTTTATTGCGCACTTAACCAAGGGCGACCAGCGAAATGTAAACTGCTAAGGTTTATTAGGGGATTTCGCACAGTTTTTCTTATTTGGTATACGCTCTCTACAACGAGAACGCAGCAACTGTGAACGCGCGCCGCTAGCCTTGTCTGCGGAGTTACGGATCTTGAATAGACGTTTTTTTGTTTCCTGTCGTTCTCGGTCACGTGCGGGTCCGTATCTGGTATGCGGGACGAAATAATAAAACACTTCAACCTGGAACATGCGAGAAATGTAGGTGAGGCAACCTATGATCCCTCATTTAGTGTTTCCGCCTTGAACAAGCCAACTATGCAATGTGCTTTTGCCAGCACCGCAGGAACGTCTCTCAGCTCTGCCTTCTTCACTAAAATGTACTACCACGTTCAGACCAAAGAGTAGTTTCTATGACCCCCGACCGAGCATCTTCGCGCCTCAACAACACGTGCCGTTACACGTATTTCAGGCTCTACGAAGGCATTTAATCGGTCATTCCTTCCTCAGACCATCAGCGACTAGGAACAACCTCCCATCCTCCATTGTCACCACTATCGACACGAATAATTTCTATCTTGTGATTAAACTTCATTTTTCTTCTAACTAGTCTTATGGTTTGTGTAATTATGAGCAGTCCTGAGTGTGTTAAGTGTGCCAAGTTTTTAGTTTCTTTTTGTGTTTTTCGTGTATTTGCGTTTCTTGTATTGTATACATCTTGAATATCCCCCCTCTCTTATGTAATGCCCTTCACGGGCCCTTAAGGGTGTAAATAAATTAAATGAATTGAAATGAACAAGAATGCGTGACAGTCATGCATTTTGCGTAAACACCTTCTAGTGGCGTGGAGAGATCAAAACGATGTTTTACCGCATACCGGAAGTGACGACATTCAAGATGGCTGCACCCTTGTGGAAAAGGTGCAGGGCGGTTCGGGAAAGCGCGTGGCGGGACTGAGAAAACAATCTACAAAAATACTCCATATTGAAAGAAACAATCAAACCGTATGCCAAAAATAAAACAAAAAAAATTGCCAAAAAAAAAAACTTAGTGTGGAACGCAAGACACTTTCAAAAATTAAAATCGTGCGCTTTTTTCTGTTTTCTCACTTCTTTCTTTACTTTCTCTAAGGATCATTCGGCTCCAGGTTATTGCTATTTATTAACTGTCATAAAGTAATGAATAAAAGCGGTTCCTCGTCTGTTCATATCTTCATTTTCTTTTAGACCTGACGGTATTTTATCCCTACGGCCCACGGCGATGTATCGAGGCTTACCATTCTTCCTGGTATACTTTGTTGCATTCCGGAAGCAAGCGCCTGACGACGCCCATCCTCCGAGAAGGCCCCACGTCTCTTCCGGTCTTTCTCGTTCTTTCCGTGGTCCCTCAAATAAAAATACTAAAATTAAAAACAAAATTCCGCGGGAGCGCCACTTTGCAGGCTCGATAATATTCTACAGTTGTTGCCTAGAGTCGAGAGCGCTTCCAACTGATCTATAGGGGTCACGTGATTTATGGGCCGCTAGCAATATACGAGTTGCGAGAGGGGCCGCGAAAGCGATCCGCCGTCTGCAGGTCGTCTCTGCCTTTGCACCCGCTTTCCTCCTTGTCACGTGACAGCATGCAGCGCATGCGCACTAGTGCAACCCGTTGCGCCCATCCCCTGAGTCTATGATGCGGGCGCAGAGTGTCGTCTGCTTCTTTTGCAGGGGTTGTGGTGACGTCAGAACGACGTCGAGCTCCTGATTGGCTCTGATTGGAGGATAGTGGGTAGAGACACCATCAAGGCAGCTTGCTTCGAGGCAGGGTGTAAGATAGACAGGTGGGAAACGGCCCATAGAAGCCTACCGCAGCGCCGTGACCGGATTGTGTACTCGTCTGCTTGCGGGTACCCCCGATTTGCGACAGATGGCGCTGCGGCGAGAAGAAAAAATCGGAATCGGATTTGCATGGAACTTTATGGGAGAGTGCGCAAAATAAACCGAGAGCACGACAGTCCTCCATTGAAAATCCACGAGAAACCATCTCCGTCAGTTTAGCCGGTCGCCACCGGTCGCCCACCCGGAGTGAGAGTTCGCGGTGCTCCACATAGATGGCGCCACAGAAAAAGAGAAAACCGAGGGGGACACAATCCGGTCGCTCATTTGGCTCTCGTTTCCCCACCTGTCTATCTTACACCCCGTTTCGAGGTCTAACCCGCTATTCTTCCCACAGGGCCAATCGGAGCCTCGGCGTCCTGACGTCACTCCAACCCCTGTGCAAGAAGCAGAAGAAACTGGCGCTCCGCGAAGGCTCTCGAAAGTCGAGATAACACCGCTGATGCATCGTACAAAAGACAGCCTGAAGACTGATGTGCCTGAGGCGTGTGTATTTCCTGTATGACTGCCACTGTCACGCTGGGCATCAAAAAAAAAAAATCTTTTTGCCGCATATTTGAAGCATACATTTATGCATGAAGCGAACGTGCGTGAGCCGTGTCCGCAAATATTACTGTCGTCATGTCTGTAGCGTGAATAATGCGTAAAACTTCCTTTGCATTTATTTTTTCGGTGTGACAATACGAGTATATATAGTATATGGTTTTGCGTTCGCCACGCGGAAGCTGTTATAGAAACACGGTCCCCTTGAGGTTCAATTTTCCAACTATCTCCTCGTCCAAATTTTATTTATTAAAGACAGACACACACGCACACACACGCGCACACGCCACACACGCGTACGCACGCGCACGCGCGCGCACACACACACACGGACACGCACACAAGAATAACGGAGAAAGGGACTCTGTTTTCTGACGTGTGCACGTTTTGTTGACAGTTTTCGGAATGGAAGACGAGTGTATAATTCTCGAGAAAGGAGTTGAAATCGTTTTGTATGCCACAAAAAGACAAAATACGCCTCAGGTAAACGTCGAACGAAATAGAGCGCCAAAACTAAAGAAGAAGAAGAAGAAGAAAAAGCGAAACAAAACACAAGGTTTTACTTGAGACTGAAGATTTGAATCAGGGCGGTGTGCCACAATCAGGATACGCCAAACAACTTGCTATTCGCAAGCGAACAAAAGCTGCGAACCACATCCACTGGGCTGGTGCAGACACACACACGCACACACGCACGCGAGCATACAGAGACAGAATGTTTCGAACACTTATGTCATTCGCCGTGTCAGTCAGCCCGTACTTGTGTGGGAGGGGCCGGGTGGGCGCACGACACGAGAGCGCCGACGGTGAAGCGCGCGACAGGAGAGCGCCGCGACACGAGAGCGCGTGTCAATAAAGCGCGTGTCATTAAAGCGCGCGTCACGAGAGCGCTGAACAACCGCAGCAGTCCCTAGGGTCCCTTTCCCTGTGGCCGTCAGCTATCGAATCTGCTTTTGTAGTAACTGGGTTCTCATAGATTGAATTAACTGTTACCGCGACAGTCAGCACTGCACAATATATGAGTGCGGATTTATATTTCGTCGTTAATCGTACGAACGAACGGATTGATTTCTAGCACGCTCCAAATTCGACGTCTTTCCAACGTTTACCAGAATTAAACGTTATCGTGATGTAACACCTGAGCGCACGGTAGGCTCCTGTAGCCTACAGTGCGCTCAGTAGTAGAGTGCCTTCATGTTGACATGAAGGCATGCCCTACTCCAGTGCAGTCGAGTAGCTGGCGGATGTACTTCGTGGAGAACTTCAAAGAAGTGGCAAGGCCACCTATAGGTTCGCGTAGCGAAGAAGCTGAGCAAGCTGGTTGAAGGGCACGACCAAAGGCGCCTGCTAGGCGACATCCGCGATGTTTCAGTCATTCAGACTGAATTTTTTAAATTTATTATGAAACTGTAATCAATAAAGAACTATATCTCCGAAACCCTGTATCTTGCTTCTTCCTCTCAAGTTTGCGAAAATTTTATTTTTTTAGGCTTTTCACACGTCTGACTACTGAGCCAATTAAATGACATGAAACGTTCGTAATGCGACTCCCTTTGGTGTCAAAATATCAGCTCCGTGAAAACAAGTGTTTGAAGATCCCAATATCGATCATTCCCAACGCACGCAGATGCGCTCTCGCGATGCGCGCTCTAATGACGTGCGCTCTCATGTCGCGGCGCTATCCTGTCGTGCGCTCTCCCGTCGGCGCTCTAGTGTCGTGCGCTCTCGTGTCATACAGCCGCTCGTAATCTAGTTATCAAGGTAAGTGCCACAACTTATTACTCGCTTCCTCACCGTATTTCAGAAACCCCCGAGAAAAAAGTAAAACATTCAGCATAGAGAGCATACACAACTAGAATCGACACCCTTTTCACCCATCCTCCTCTTGTTGCCATCGTTTTTTAATTTTTTGTTATTTGCGTTCTTCAAAATGTTGGATACGGCGCTCGAAGGCATCTTCCGGGCAGAATAAAAATGAGAAGGAACAAAACACGGAAGCTTGACAGAAAGTTGGAATTCGATGAGATCAACTTGGAGGAGGCTGACTGGCTGCCGCTCGATGTGCGTTTGAATCCTCGTTTGGAGCGCTCCGCTGGAACTCGAGAAGCAACAAAAAAAGTAACATGTAAAAAAAAAATATTAGAAAATTGTTAAAACCTGCACTTCAGAAGTTAAGGACGGAACCTTTTATCCAATTACGAACTCGCTTTCACGTGGCGATAGAATCAGTAACGTAATTTTCAGTTAAGCCAGCTAAGATTTCAAAACAAGAAAAAAAAAAAGAGAAGATGATTTTGACGTGATTCTAAATATTACTACAGTGCAGAAAGTTCTCAGGCAAAAATAGACCGGTAGTATTGAATCATTGGAGTTATCGCGACAGCTATACAAGCAAGATTGGAGAGAGTACCAGAAACAGAGTTGCCGAGAGATGAGAAGTGAACACCGCTAGAACGTGCTACAATGTCAGTTGGTAAAAGACGAACCTTAGCTTGTTGGTGGGAAAAAGATCGGTTTTTTAGATAAGAAGAAAAAAAAAGTAAAGACTCAAAAAATACAATGCTCGGTGCATTTTGCACGAGGTTCCGCTTCTTCAGTTTGCATTGACATATGCATGGCGTTTTTTTTCTTTACAGATACTATTGTTGTCTGGGCAGGGACATAATATAAGGGGTTAACCGGCACGATAAGCTAAATAGTTAACAAACTTCCGTAAAATAACTACATAATTACTGAAAATGAAGATATGTTTTAAATTAGAAACCTGCTGAGCGTCACTGAATACAACTAAATCAGTAAATTTGGTAAAGATTTAGAGCGCGGAAGTAATCCCTCGTGCTACAGTTGCAAGGCTGGCGTTTTGAAAACGGAGCATATATAATAACACCACCGAGCGCTTATCATCCGCGTTTTTCGCAACACCTGTATTGGTGTTATGAATCCCGAGGGCTTGTTCAAATTTGGCCATAAAATTATTCGCTTGCACGTAGCGGTCTACGATTTTAATTGATGGTGCTTTTTAGTGGTGCACTCTTAACTTCGGAAATTGCAATGCGTTGTGCAAAATGCAAAATAATACACTTGGCCTCATTAATGGCACGCCGACGCGGACAACAGGTTTGATCGGACAATGCCGCGCGTCGTCTGCTTGCTTCGTCTATCGGAAGGTGGCGCCACAAGCGCAACCCTTTGTTTTACTCGGTCGTCTGCGTCGGTGCCCGCCCTGAAGAATGTCAAGAATGTTGTTCACATTTTCTCCAGAAAAGCTACGCCTTGAAATCTCACAAGGTAAAGTGCACCACTAAAATCCACCCTAAAAACAGAATTCAGAAATCTCTATATGCCCATTAACTAAAGAGCGTGTTGGTAACATTGACTGGCAACAGAAAGAATAACACAAACTCGGGACGAGGGACGACAAACATTTCGTCCTGGAAATGGAAAACTAAATGTTCGTTGTCCCAAGTTTGTTTTATTCTTTCTCTTGCCAGTCAACGCTATATGCAGACGCCGATTCTTCCAGTCGATTTTAAAGTGAGACCTCGGGATTTATAACACATATACGTTTTTTCAATGACTTTCGGCGAATATTTATTTAAAATAAAATCGACGATCAGCTAGGAAATTATGTAAAGTTTAAAAATAGTGCTTCTATAAATATACAAACATCAATATAAAAAATAATGTATGGCGTACATGAGTTATTGACTTCAAGGGCATCCTCTAAAAGTATGCCCTTGAGGTAAAATAAAATTAAATGAAACGAAATTACCTGGTTACGTCCCTAACAGTTCTGTAGTGTTAGCGTACAATATATCTAAGAATTCAAAAGTCGTCAAACATCTGCATGAAGGCGGGTTCTCTCAATTTTTCGCCACCTAGCGTATAAAATTATTTTAAGGCGATTTACATTAAAAAAAAAGCTTATTTCCCCGTTAGGTATATAGCGTCAAGAATGAAGCCCTTTGCGCGATTACATTTGCGCAGTGTCGTCTCTAAGGCATGCGAGAATTTGCAGGAACGCGTGGGGCCGTAGAATGCGAACTATAAAGACTGCACTTCGGTGTTCGTTTTTCAAACCAGCCAGATTCCAAAGAGGCGCCGAAGAGCTAAAGGTATTAAATCCACGGCTGAAATGATATCAGAAAGTGAAAAGGAAAGGATGAGATCAAGGAAGGCGAGCAAAGAAGAAAATATGTAGGAAGGACGAACTATAAGCGGGAAATGTAAGAGTACAAAACGAAGAGAGCACAGCGTATAGGGCTGAGCGGATTTCTTATGCGAGGGCTGCCCTTTTTTGCCGAGGCAAATTCGATTGAGGACCACCATGGCTTCGAGCATAATCTAGAGCTGAAGCGACCTTAGAGCTTGGCGCTTTAGAGTGGGTGTGTTCGGTTGAGCTAGGTTAGATGCAAATGGACTGACCGGAGATGGGCAAAAATACTAATAATAAAATGAAAATAATGGTAGAGCCTTTTGACGCAATGTCGCACGAAATGTACACATCGGTGACTAGCTTTTTCTAGCATAACCGGGTCTTTCCGGCATTAGCAATGAATTAAATAGTAGAAGATTTAAATCACAATTTCTCGGGGTTGAAAAAACTATTAGATTGAATCACTCGATTACTTCTGTCATATCTGCAATCTTGCATAGGTTACAAATAAAACAGTAAGCAATTACAATTAAAATTACTCCGGGTTAAAAAAAAGGATTCGATTAACTTACTCGATTAATTCACAACGAAAAATTAACTGAAAAACCGCTTAAATAGTTAATTATCCAATTATTGTTTAACGGGTCACGCGAAAAATATAGTACTAAATGGGGAGTAATAATGTGAGGAATCGCGAAAGAATAAACAAAGTGTATTGTTCCTATTAATTTTTTATCTTCTTGTTTGCACGGTAGGAGCCGAATACATATTAGATTTATAAGATCAATTTAGTTCGGACATTTTAATTCTTTTTTACAATGTTGGTATTATTCTAGTTGAACAATCAAGAAGCTGTCGAAGTGCAGTTCTTAATTAAACAGCCATCGACGGCTGTTGCTACGCTAACTAATAAAAAAAGACGACATGGTCTTTAAATTCAGAGCATTAAGTGTTCTTTACACACGACATTTACCTTTGCGCATGTCGGAACCTTTGATCGAAAGTAAGTTCGAGAAAGCCCAGCCCCCGACAGAAGACAGTTTTCTACGGAATAAAATTGAGATCAAATGAAATATCGTTTGCGCTCACATTATCAGGTCATCATTCATGCGCCGCCCATGGTATTATATGTGAGGGGAGGGGGGAGGGGGGGGGGGAAGAAAAGCCACGACATTCTGTAGACAAGTTTAAGCTGCCTTTATACATATATTCCGAATTCCTATCATATATGAATTCTGACTAATTCCGAGAAACAGCAACATTTCCAAATCGAAAGAGAAGAAAAAAAGAGGGTCCTGGATTATTTTTCTTTATGCGGAAACTGTCTCTTTGGAAAATATTCGAAGAACATCAGATAACTGGCGACTATAAGTTAAAGCAATAAGAAAGCTGAAGTGCCGGTAATTACTCTGAAGTGTAGCTTTTCTTTAGTGGCTCTACTTCTCAGCATCCGTTGCATGCGAACTATGGGAGCCGCTGGAAACGGCTTTTTACGAGGGCCGCCAAACTTAGCCGCATCGGACGTGTCGTTTTACAATGATTTTAAAACAACCGGAAGCAGCTCAAATACGTCACTTCCTGTCGGCGAAAAAAAAAAAGAAAGAAAAGAAGCGCACGCATGGCAAAAGGCGGAGTAGATGGTTCTTTGTTCTTCTCGATGCGCCACGGACTCCCGATGTCATCAGCGAGAAGGCTCGGTGAGGTTTGGGGTAGATATATATTTATATACAGGGAATCACGATACAGCAACTTTTACGAAGCAGGAATGGAACTTTCTGGCCGCCCCGCGGACTCTCTCCGCGGCTACTCGAGGTGAGGCCTGCCCA
The DNA here is from genome assembly GCA_037355805.1 of Ixodes ricinus. Classification (NCBI taxonomy): domain Eukaryota; kingdom Metazoa; phylum Arthropoda; class Arachnida; order Ixodida; family Ixodidae; genus Ixodes; species Ixodes ricinus. The sequence goes on along the minus strand of JAZHYW010043743.1, from coordinate 33,228 downwards.
CCTAGCTCCGGACAAGAACCCCTTTTCCAGCCAAGACCACGCTTAAATACCAGCGCATACGCGCTGCTTACAATCCCCAAAATGAAAGAACATAGAAAGAAGCTCCGAACGCTGACATCACTTTTCTCCAGCGCCATTCGTCAGAACTGACATCATTTCTACAGAGGCTTTGCTATTCGCCAAAACTGACATCACTCCTTCAGAGGCTTTGCCATTCACACACCTGTGAGGACAACGACGAGTCGTTATGTCCGTTTACCTTTCACGCGGCGACCGATAAATGTCCACGACAACTGAGACGACTTTCGATCGTGGAAATCCAAACTATACGATCGAATCGTATTCGCCCGCTGTCATCCTTAGTTGACGCCGGGGGCGATTTTGGCCGGGGAACGCAAACACAGGCGATACGGCGAAACGCAAACACACCACGACGAAATGCCGGCCCAAACGCCAATGACAGCCGGCCCCGAGCGCGTTGATGGACGGACAACGGGAACGCCTCAGCTGACAGTGCGGTGGAAGCTACATGCTCGTTGGACCAATGGCACGTCTTTCCTTCGGCACGTGATCAAGCTCCTGCCCCGTACCTACGCACAGAGGGCGGAAGGCAGGCGTTTGATTGGTCCGGCGCGCGCGTATAGCTTCCACCGCACTGTCAGCCTAGGGATGAACGGAGGGTGTGTCGGCGCGTCAGTTTCTTCCAGTATTGCGTACGCGAGCGAACGCAAACACTGCGCGTTTGCGTACGCATTGCGTGTTCCACACTGCGTGTGCGCGGAGCCCAAACTGCGGTCTTCTGGTTGTCGCATGGTGACGACGGACGCGCATGCGCAGCGTGCGCTTATTGCCATACGCAATACTAAAACTCTCCATTATCCGTTTGCAGAGGCGCTGAGCCGCTGCAGCGCCCTGAAAGGTGCGGCGTTCGGAGAGTCGATCGCGTGATCTCTACAACGGAACCTTGGGAAATCAAAAAGTGTTGGTCAGGTCAGGCAGGTGCCCGCCTCAGCAGTGTGCATAAGACATTTTGTGTTGGGGGAGAGAGGGGAGGGGGTGGGTTGGAGTGGCTTGAAACGCAGACTTGTACAGCGTCATATATACCTACCCGTACGAAAATGTCAGATATGGCCCTGATATATTTTATATACGTCCTGATATGATAATATAAGTAGTCAGATAGGGAATATATGGGAGCAAATACGCCCCGATATCGCCATATAGGCGGGCTAATACTGCCAGATGCGGCCGTATAAGTGCGTAAATACGGCCTTATTTCGCGATATACGCGTGCAAATATTGCCCCTGATAATGATATATGGGCCCGTTTCGGTCGTGCAAGCAATAAGTCATATGTACTCGCCAAGACAAGTTGATTGATCTATATTGCATGAGTCTCAAATAATTGGTTAATTATTGTTAACATCGTTAAAGTGAAGTTATTCCAGGTATTTGGACCATTTAACCAATTGCACATTTTGAAGATTGAAAGACAAATGAAATTTGGTTGTATGTTTGACGTGTGACATTATGACGAAGTGCATCAGATCGGAAAGCGAGTTAATCAAATAATGGATTTGAGATCGCAGCTCATAGGCGCCCGTTTCCGAGTTAAGCGGTGTCGGCGTCGCCATCAAGTAACCACCCCGCTAAATTTAGCGAGAAATTGAATTGGTACTTATATCACTTGACGTCAATTTCCCGCTAAATCTAGCAGTGAAACTAATTTTGTTCGTGTTTCCCCGCTAAATTGAGCGGGGAAACACGAACCGTTAGCTTACTGAAGATGCAAGACGCTACTTCGTCGTCCCGAATCCTTTTCCCTTCGAACGCCTGCGAAGCCGTTGCGCCCTACGCAGCATCTTTCAAAAACCTTTCGCGCAGCATCGTAACCATCCGCTTGCGAGCGTCTGCGATTCATCGTGTGTTGAAAGTGGTGTCTTTTATGTGCAACTCTTTCGTAAAAATATTTGAAATTTAAAAACGCGAACCTAAGAGTGTACTCATAATTTTAAATTTATTGGTAAAAAATATATGATATACACAATGTTATTTAATATTATGTTATATTATTTGTGGACATCGTGCGCAAAAATAAACTAGTCACAGCTATCATGTTCTTAATTGTAAATTAGTGATGCTAGGTTATACGTGGTAAAACAGTAATATCTTCGTATTCGGCTCGAGCTCATCGTCATGTCAGCAAGACAGTGTTAGAAACTATGCAGTAGTCGTTATACATGCATCGGAGACGCTAGAACGTCTGCGTGTAACAGCACGATCGATGTCGTCACGTTCAGCGCAAGCTACGTCAGATAGCGTTGCATGATCAGCACGCACTCAGTGGAGCTCGTCCGCTAGCTTCAGGAGATCAGCCTGTCGCATACGACGACATTTCTCGCAGCTTCGATATGCGACGCCTGAAGTAATAATCTGTGACGCTGTGCTGCTGTCGTTTCACGGCTTCCTGCAACGTGATGTACTGCCGAATCTGGTCTGCATCGTTGAGCAGATTATGATGCTGATCGTCTTGACCACGCACTTCACGAGCCATCTAACAACGATCGCCTAGCAGCTTCGACGAATTACTTGCAGCCGTAGTCTTGTATGGCTTCATATTACTGTCATGCGTAGATCACGGCACTGCCGACCGACCTTGACGCGATCAACGTTAATCGCAGCTTGTGGTTATGACTCTAATTCAGCTAAACTTTTTACAGATCGAACTGCTCAAGAGCGAGTTCACTAGTTGATAAGTCAGTGCGCTTATGTGCAACTTTCATTCGTAATAAATAGTTGAATTCCAGAACACGCGAACTCTAAGAGTGTACTCATAATTTTAAAGTTATTGGTAAAAACATATATATATACACATTTATTTATTTATTTATTTACTTGTAGGACATCGTGCGCAAAAAAAATAGTCGCGCTTATTTCTTCATTTTAAATTATGATCTGGGTTATACGGCGTAAAACATAGTATCTTCAAACTCGCATCATTTTCGGTCACTTTCGAGCTAGACAGTTTGGAAGTTCAGAAGTTGGACGTCAGAGAGCTCTATGTTCACTCGGTATTGACAGCAGGGTAGACGCTATGCATGTTTTAGGCCAATCGTGTCTCCGGTTAGGGTCACGTGACTACAGTCTAGAAGCTGGTGATGAAGCAGAACACAGCACCTGCCTGGAGCCCAAGGCCACACATAGCATTCACTGCACTATCAGCCTTGGGTACAAGTGACAAATCCGCACGTTGATTCCCCATAAGATAAGACCTTTGTTTGTGCACTCCCGTTTTGGCCTGTCCTTCTCTACTTTTCTCTCTCTCCTAAGCTGAAAGCGTGATAGATTGTGCGTGGTCACGTGGTTTTACGGATGCGGATCCATGCAGTTAGGTGTGGTCTGCGCCCGCGTGGGTGCTGCGAATTTCTGCTTCTGCAAGCGATTTCAAAGAAGCCCAAGAATTTTTTGTGATGCGTTCAGTGCTCGTTTTTAAAAGTGACAGGTTGTGCTACATCGTGTTGATTCTTCACGGACACCTTCCTTCTCGTTTTTGTGTTTGAGTGGTGATTCCGTCGTGGCCGTGTCGACATCTATCTGGGATTACCTTTCAAGTCCCGTCTCGTCAACGTAAGTGCGCTGCAACCTACTTCGCGACAATAGATCGTTTTCCTAAAGGTACTCTTCTAGATTATTTCTAGAATTAGGCCGTGTCTATCTCCTGGCAGCCGGGAGAATAATTGTGCAGAATGTTTCGGCATTGGTGCGATTGCGCTACAAGCAGAAAGTTCCGATATGCCGCCGACAAAGTTTTGACGTGTCGCCAAGAAGGACAACAACAAAGAATCTTAATTGCGCGTTCTAAAATTTGACGCGCGGCTTTACGAGTCGCTTGTAAAAAGATTGTTACGATTTTGCGAAATACTGGTAAACAACGCTAGGTTACCGTCATAATCTAAACCCTGAGATAAGGATAAATCAAATAACGTACAACTCTCATTGACTCAGGGTTTCATATTATGATGTTTCCTAACCGGCTTGCCTACATACCTTTGCTCCTTGCAAAGGTTACCGTCTCGCAGACGGCACAAACCGATCCCCTGACGGCCGGGCTCGCGGCGCGACAATCGCTCGAAGCGGGGAAACGGCGTTATGTAACGAAAGACAAAGGACATCTACACCACGAATGGGCAAAAGCCGATGCATAGGCGTGCGCGAACGTAAACAACGGTAGAAAAGTGGAGTTGCTCGCCGCTATGAGATGCGTGCCGCAAACTCGGTAATCCGCGGGCGTATCCCTCTCCTGCCGCTCATACTTTCTCTAACTTGAGGGACACTATCTCGCGGTTCATGCCGACGAAACGATCGGACGATCGTCGCTACAGCCGAGCGCGGCACAGTTTACCATTGCTCTCGCTATGCAGGGTCGAAGAGTCAACCACCAGCATGGTGGATACCGGTGTTCGATGTCATGATGTGACGTACGTGCAATGCCTAAATACCGGGTGTTATTTTTTTTTATTCTTGCAGATTTGTTTTAAAAGAAGCCGTGAAAACTACACTTATGCGGTTTGTGCGAGTGAGTTATACGCCCAGGGGGACAATCGTAGTTTTCTAATCTTTGCGATAAGTCGACTAATTAATTAAAATTCACTAATTTACTTTTAATTAGTGGAAATAGACATATGGTTTCAATTATAAACTTGCTGAGCGTCGTCCAAAACCCATAAATCAGTAATTTTTAGAAAGACTTTGAGCGCGTGTGAAGCGCAGTAGTGCGCTGAAGTTACCACTCGTGGACCAGGTACAAGGCTGTGGCTAGATAAGAGGCGGAAAAATTGCGCGGGCGCCTGACTGACACCACTAGCTTTGTACCTGCTCCACGAGTGGTAACTTTCTCACGCGCTGAAAGTCTTTCTGAAAATGACTGATTTAGGGATTTTGGACGACGTTCAGCAAGTTTCTAATTGGAACCATATGTCTATTTTCACTAATTTAAGAAACAAGTGGTGAATTTCAAATCATTAGCCGACTTATTGCAAAGATTAGCCACCCACATAATGTCCCCCTGGGCGTATAACTCACTCGCACAAACCGCATAAGTGTAGGTTTCATGGCTTTTTTAAAAACAAATCTACAAGAATAAAAAAAAACCTGTATATCAGGGTTATCAGGGTCCTGATATCTCCATAACAAGACCCTGATACGGTTATATAAAAAATTGGGCAGATCTGGCTTAATAAGGCTTATATAAACTGATTTACTTGATATCGCCAGATCTGCCCAATTTTTTATATAACCGTATCTATTTTTTTTTATATAAGTTCAGATATGCCATTTTCGTAAGGGTAGTTATTTTCTTTCTATAACAAAGTAACAACATAGTTATTTTTTAACAAAAGGAGCGAGTAACGCTTTTTTTTTTACTTTTCGATGACGATGAGCAACGGTATTTATTTACTTCTGGAGGAAAACTCGTACAACACAAGTACTCAACCCAGTTCTCAGCCAAACTCGCGCTTGTTCAGGCGAGAAAACGCTGGAAAGACCATACAAATTCCTGCACATGACATGTCGGTATGGCAGTCAAGGAGAAATGGCTCACTCCATGAACAAAAATGGCGACCGTATACGGGGAGCTTGGTGGTACTCTCCCAGGATCCAGTGACTTTAGCCGATCCCTGAATGGACACGTAAGAAATTATTAACGACGACAGATATTGAAAGCGACTACCACTTCATAAAAACAACACATTCAGAGTAACGGGAAGATAATATGTTGTTTTAAAGCTAAGATAATGTTCGAATCGCAGTAAAAAGTAACCGCAGTAAAAAGTAACGTAGTACTTATAGTTATTTTTTGAGTAAAGGTATTTAGTTTTTCAGGAACGTATACATGTCTTTTGAGACATTGCGGTGTTTCGGTGACACCGGGCGTTTCATTGATTGGATTGATTTAGTAAATTTTAATTATTTGTTCCGCTAATTACTATGTTTTTTTTGTTTTTTTTGCAAACCGTGACGTCGGTTGTGGCTGGCAGTTTGTTGCCGGAAAGAGTTTCTTTTTTATACTTCTCAACCACCCATTTTTTTTAGGAGTTCTTGGAAGACTTCGCTGAAACACCCAAATATATCAGTGGCTAATAAAATAAGGCCTTGTCTGTCTTCCGCTGACTTTTCAGTGAAAACACTAGAATATTTCCAGTCAATGGTCTTTGAGCGTACGTCCGTCGTACAATAGGTCGCGAAAGAAAGCTATCCCGAATAAAGCGCTAAATTTTCCGACTTTTCCAAGTACCACGGGCGGGACCAAAGAAAGGTCAAATTTCAAGCTCATGGCCTACCTGCCTCAAAATGAAATGTTCTATCTTTATTTTTCTTTCGCAGAAGACCCTCTTCCCCTATAAAAATGATTTTTGACTTTCTATTGAAAACGTGTTGACTTCTTGTTGACTCTGATTACTTTCTTTTGACCTTGGCTTTCTGTTGACATGGTTAACAGAAAGTTTGTTGACTTTGTGTTGAAACTTTTCTGATGATTTTCTTCAGCCTGAGTCAAAAGAAAAGCTGTTGACTTTCTATTAACTTTATGTTGACTTTTTTTGCTGACTTTCTGTTGACATGGTCAACAGAAAGTTTGTTGAATTTCTGTTGAAACTTTTCTGATGATTTTCTTCAGCCTGAGTCAAAGAAAAGCTGTTGACTTTATGTTGATTTTTTTCTGCTGATTTTCTGTTGACAGTGTCATCAGAATGACCGCAGATGTTCTGTTTACTTTGTGTTGAAAATTTTCAGTTGACTCTCGGTAACCATTGTCAATAGAAAAGCTACAGACTTTCTGTTGCTTTTTATTGAACATAGTACACCCCCACTAGATGCCAAAGTCGCTAAGTTTCTCAGTAGTCTCTGACTCTGACAAAGTGAGAATGGGAAGCAGCTTCAGTTGTCCCGCCTCCAGCGCGAGCCTACTACCCTTGACAACGCTTCGGCGTTCATGCACCTCGAGCGCGCGTGTGCAGTCAAAGCACAACGGAAGGCATGGGGCGCGTCCTGGATGCCAGGCGTTCAAAAGGCCTGCCCTGCCGTTCTGACGTTGAGACTATAGTGACTTTAATGACCACAATAAATAGTAAACTAGAAAAGAAAATTAAAATAACTATTTGAAAGTGGAGAAACTGCCTTGACTTGCTTCGTCCTGAGTTGTGGTATGCAGAGAAGCGATAACATTTCTTCTAGGAGCCGTTTTTGTGGATGTTGTTTTAGCGACTGCGCCGAATTATTACTAGTTGTACAAATGCGTTTTAGTAAGAGATATCGTCCACGAACTTCGAAACACTATTTTCCCTTTGACAGACTCCCGAGGAGAAGATCAAAGACTTGGAACCTTAATAAGTGCTAAAGTGGTCACTGGCCAAATGATTACCTTCAATATCTAGGCTATATAGTGCTCTGGAGCAGTCAATGGGAGAGTGATTCAGGTGTTCAGTGCTTCATGGTGTTTGTGTTTTTGTTCGTTTCTAATGTGTAGTTGGGGAATATATGTAGTAGTGCCTTCAAATACCACATAATTTACTAACATTTACTGATTTAGTAGCATACTAACAAAATATTAAAGAAGATCGCTTTTTTACGTCATTTTGCGGCAGCCAATTTGGAGGAGAGTGGAAAGCCACAGTAAGCTTTCGAAACTTTGTTGAATGAATACCTATAGTCGGTGACAGGTCAAGAACGAAGTGGAAGCCCCTCCCACCCCTTCCCCCTTCAGCGGAGCGAACGCTGGAGGGGAGGCGGCCTTCTCTCCACCGTTCGCTCCGCTGAAGTGGAAAGGGGTGGGAGGAGCTTCCACTTCGTTCTTGACCTGTCACCGACTATAAGCTGTAACGCATTCTTTTTCTTTTAATCTTCTGTAGCTTTTCAGTTGAAAAGCTGTAGCATGTCAATTGAACAGCTACAGAAAAAGCACCTTGGAGTCTACAGAACTGTTGACTTTCTTATTACAAAGTGGGCCAATATTCAAAGAAAGTCAACAGAAAAGCTAGAGAAAGTCGGATGAAAAGCCATTGACATTTTATATCCTCTGATGTCTTTTTTCAACATCCTTTCAACAGAAAAGCATCACAGTTTTTTTGTAAGGGTTGAGTAGTATACAGTACGATGGGAAACATATGGCACACCAAAACAATCGTCGTCCGCGCTAGCAGCGCAGATTCGTCCAATCATGGCGTCCAGGACAAATCTGCGCCACGATCGTACCCAATCTATAGCTTGAGAAGTATTTCCTATAAGTGTCTTACGACCGCGATACGTATTTATATTTATAGCCGACTTCTATCAGTACGTAGTTCCTTGACACATATCATCCATTACTCACTTCGAATGATCCATTTACGCGTGCTATATTTTCAGGCATCTCCCCCGAAATTCGCTCATGGGTCGCCTCGCTCACATGTCCACGTAAACCCAACAGAAATTGCGTTAATACCTGTATATATTTGATATTAATGAGACTGGGTCGCGGAAACCAGTTTTTGCATTCTTTATAAGGGGATACGTCGTGTTTCCAACAAAAATCAAAACAAAAATTGAAAAAAAAAAAACAGGAATCAGAGCGATGGGGAGGAGTACAGTACATGTTCTCGCAAGTTTGGCTGCAGGTTAGTAAAGTTAGCAAGGGTAGTATACGGTGCAACGCTTAATACGGTTCTGCTTTCCAGCCACGGATGCTCGATTCGACGGGAAATTCAATTTTTCCGGAGAGCCTTCGGCGCGAAAACCCAACACCGGGATCTATTTTTAAAGCGTTTGCCCACTCGCTCAGAAGGCGCCAGTACAGAAACGGGCGCGAAACGGAAGCGAATGTGATTGATGGCTTCTCCATTCCCGCCACTTCGCGTGATCATCCCTTCCCGTTCAAGTTACAAAAAACGAGATCTCTAGTTTTGGCACTTTATCAACCCCCAAATATGAAAATATTTCTCGCCGAGAAAAAAAAAAGTGTTCGTGCAAGAAGAACCGGGCCTGCGAAGTAGAAGGGGAAACAAGCAAAAACAGTATGCCGGCGAACACCAAGGCATGATGGGTAAAACCAAGATGGCCAAGCAAATCGGTGAAGGAAACCGAAACTAAAAATAAAACCTGAAATAAAATGTAAAAATGAACGAATAGGTGCTTCTATGTCAATACAGTTTTTTTTTATTTTTCCCTTATAAACTTTGTCATGGGAGTGCGTGAAACTTTTTCTTGTGACTACCGTAGCATGAAAAAAAAAAGGGGATAGGCGGCTATGTGTTAGTTACAATGGAGTTGGTGTAAAGGCCAAGTTCAAACGGTTGAGTTTGAAATTGGATGACTGTGTTGCGTTTCGTTTTGACCGCCTACGGCGAAGGAATACACCGGAAGGCTGGTGTCATCTTCTACGCAGCCCTGGAACTGGGTACACTAAAGTTGCCGCTGTATAAGGCAAGGTCGGATCTACGCTTCGGAAAGCCAGCAAATCATAACACTATGCGCACGAAAGTTGTTAGTGGCAATGGTCAGAAACCGTTTTCTAGAATAATATATACTCGGCGTCAACATTTATTTTTTTTTTTTTTTGGGGGGGGGCAAGTTTTTAAGGCTAGCGTAACTATTACACTGCTGTAGCAACGCACTGTTGCGCGATCCTTGGCCCATCACATCTTGATCTAAATGGGCATCCTACAGGCCTATAGTCGTGCAATCACTACTGCTTGATGTGCACTGTGCGGTCGTACTGCACGGAAAAAGAAGAACGCCAGTGTTGAACCTGTGTCATCATTTAGCACAAGGTCCTTCCGTCTTTTCGCTGCACGAAAATTCAAAACGACTAATTTAAATTTTATTTCTTGCTATAGCAGATTTGGTTATATTTACTGTGGGATAGTTTCTAGGTGATGAAAGATGAAACCGGCGTTTACGTTTCTGGACCGACAAAACCGCGGGAAGCAGCGGGCCCTAAACAGCACCGAAAAATGAAAACTAATCTGGAAATTTAAGGGTGTGAGTTTAGGCCTGCCGTTTTTAGTGTAGAGGGTAAAAAAAAGCGTTACTGTCAATGTTAGGTATTTGTTGAGCCTTAAGGATCGCTGCAGTATCTCTGATACTTTGTGTCAGTATTTATGTGTTTCTTTGAATACGACAGAATACAGCCTTTCCCGACCAGCGTTGTTTGCGTTCATTACTTGTGCGCTGTTTTGTTCTCGTTAGCCATGGACCAACTCGCCCATATCGCCACTTTAACTCGGGCATTTACCTAAGCAGTAACTAAATATGCCACCAATGAAACGCAGCGTCATGTGATCATAATAGTGCGATTCTCAGCGATGAAATACAATCAAGTGCTTTATCTTAAAACCTGCAAGCGAGACGCCAAAAATGTAAAACACAAAATAACTGCACCAGCAGATTCTTACTTTACAGTAAACTAACGAGAAGAAAAAGGTATTTCCGTAATATTTGGGAAGGTTCTGTTAGTGGGGAGGGAGATACGTTACAAGTTCATTCTACACAACGTAGAGCGGTATAGGCCGAAAATACCTGGTTGATATGGTATGTTCGTGAAAATGAAACTTGCTGTAGGTTACGTGACTATTCACAAATTAGGAAAAGACCAGCCCCAGACGTTGGTAGTACCCGTTCCACGATACGGATAAACGATATAGGTAGTATAACCATACCAATTATTTTTGATTATGGAAGAATTGAGCAAACACTAAACTCAGTCGTAAACTCGAACAAAATTACAAAGGTGATTAGACCGCACTAGAACAATGCAGGCACTCCCACAAGTGACAAAACAGGAAATTTAAATAAAGAAAATTTTAACTAAATTTAAATTGCTTCCCAAGCATCATTCGTCCATTCTCCTCATTCAGACCGCGTTTATTTCCAATTGGTACAGAGGCAAACGTATATTTATTGGCCCCATATGAATCTACCCACGACAGTAACACAAAACGCGGCGCGTGTTTCCGCAAATAAAAACTAAATAAAACTGCATACGAGCAAAGAATGTGTAAATCGATTATCGAGCAGCAAAAAAGCAACAATAGAATCGTTTTTTTTTTTCAGGCTGGGTGCTAGAAATGTTATCAACGAAACTCAGGCATCTTTTCATGCCCTATCTTAATGGAAGCTATGTGCGCGTTAAAACCCCAAGCAATATTTCCATTTTTTTTCCTTTCTTTTTTTACGAGTGATACATATTCAGAAAGCGCGATGCGAATCGGGCAATCCGGAACAGCGAGAAACGTGTAATTTAGCCTCGCCTCGATTCCTTTTTAGAACATATCGATTTCCGCCGACTACTCATAAAAAAAGATCCCATAAAAAAACAAAATCGCGAGCGCATTGGGTTTTGATACTGTGAAAAGCAGAAGCGACGAATCGCGATAGAGGCCTCTTCGGTGCTCTCGAAAGAAAATGAACCAAAAGATTGTCCCTCCTTGATCAAACTTCATGTAGGCACAAAGAAAAAATAATAATAAAAAGATAAATTAACTAAGGTAAAGCTCAATTCGTAAGTACAACGGAGAACATTTAATACCCTTTCCTCCGTTTCGCATATCTGCCGCTAGGCCGAGGGGGTTTTCGCTGCGCACTTGAATAGCGCTATAGCTCCCCGCTTCTCTCCTTCGCGCCTTTTCAGGTGACGTCGCCGTCTTTTTTAAAGTTTCAGATAATGCAAGGAGACAATACGAAACAAAACAGCGTATTACAGGGTATGCATGGGCACCATAGAACACTGCTCAGCGAAGCGAAATGGACCAGCGCTGGGCTCGCTGGAGTAACTGCTCGCTTGAAGAGCGTATACAGTTACTGTAACGTATACAGCTAGCATATACAGTAGACTAGCGTAATCACATGGCTCCGCGATTTGGTTAATTTAGTAATCGCTATAGAGTCGCCGGTCTGCGCGGGGCCACGCGTTTCACTGGTCCCTTTCGCTTCGTTCAGCACTGTACAATGTTGTCTTATAGTTTTGATTCAAGGGTGCCTGCCAGTCGTTCTTTTTTCTTCTTAACTTCTCATATTTTTGGCTAAACGAAGTGTTAATTATGCCTTTCGACAGATGCGAATGGCGGTGGAAACCGCCACTGAAAGAAAAACACACAAATAGGGCTGGGCTACGATTAAAATTTTTAACCCGATTAATCGCCACCCTTTAATCGATTAATTAATCGATTAATCGGTGTTGGTAATTTTCAAGCATAATCTTTTGAAAACAGTCAGAAATGATTAATGTTTTTTTGTGTGTGTTTTATTTTGCTTTTGCTGAACATGTGGTCAAGAGCGCCATGCATATACAATTTTAATAATAAATCAACCTCGATGTGTGGTTCAAAAGATGTTCAAAGGCACTCGCACTCGCAGATTATTACCTCAGCTGCATGAGGAAAAGAGGTTCGTTGATATTCTCCGCCAAGAGCGCGACCTGCTCTGAATGTTCACAATAGTCTCTGCTGCGCTAAACGGAGACTTGAACGCCGTTGCAGTGGCCGGGACACATGCGACATTCTGCGCTAGTCAGGAGTTCCAAATATTGCCCCTACATTTTACTTTAGGCTAAAATTTGACTTAAAGTTTGCCCTTCATACAGATGCATTCGTCCACTTCTGCAGGGCGAAGTCGTGTAATATTACTTTGTTTTATTGTCAGAATTTTACCGATTAACCGGTGAAAAAAATTAATCGCGATTAAAGCATTAATCGATTAATCGGTAGGTTAATCGATCAATTGCCCAGCCCTACACACAAACTATTTGACTTGCTGGTGAATAAGAAAACAAAAAGCATGCGTGACGAAAATCTAGAAAAAACATATTGGGTGATATCAGATGAACGTAAAAAGTAAGCTGGTCTCACCGAATCTGTTTAAATATGACCAACTAGTTACATCGCAACCCCCTCCCCCAACCTAAAAAGAAGAGAAAAAATACACCCGATATTTGGGAAGTATTTGCCGAGTAAATGAAGCAATAAATAACGCAATCAATTATGGTTAAAGAACAAAACACACTAGTACGACGCTTTTAAGAGTTCAAACAAATTGCGGCTCTGGTTCCTGAGAAAGCATATCACGCAAAAACTCTAGAAATCTATGAGCTCACATTAACTGAAGAGCGTGTTGGTAACATTGACTGGCAACAGAAAGAATGAAACAAACTCGGAACGAGTTTGTTTTATCTTTTCTGTTGGCAGTAAATCTATAAGGTCGCTTGATTTTTTTCTAGTGGTCCTTTTGCGGTCGAAATCTAGAAAGTTACAATCATAATAACCCCCCCCCCCCCGGGCCCTCTTAGAAAAAACCACAACAACATGGTACATGTGCTTCTTGTGGCTGTAGCGCCTGTACCTTGGTTTCACAAACATGCAAACTTGCCCAAGAAACTTGCGCATATGATGCTTAGTCACGATCATCGCCTCTGGCGGTTGTCGCAATTCGTGAGGCTGCACTGAAATGCTACTTTATTCATGTCGCAATTTTACCGAAATGTCGCGGTTGCGTGCAAACGCCGTGGGCCTGCATACATATATATATATATATATATATATATATATATATATATATATATATATATATATATATATATATATATATATATATATATATGAACAAACTTTAACCAAGCAAAAAAATGCATAATGCAACTCGGAAAAAAAAAAAACTTTACTTCTAAAAGCTGATCGATGCGTGAGCGCTTTTCACTGCAGCAATAGGAACTTTTCAGAAAATACGCGCCAGAATTATGTCTGCTGGACCAACTATCAGCGTCCGCCATTGTATGGGCAAGCACTCTGAGCATGCATTGGACACGAGTGTGACGTCAGCGTACGGCGAGGACTCGGATCCTATATCATGCGCTTCGTGCCCAAGAAATGGCGACCACCAATGTTGCTTGATGGACTTTTGAAAAGGGTTCACTCCGTTACTTATTTTGCGACCCTTTGTAACCATAATGGCGTAAAACAAGAAGCAAAATGTGTTCTTACACAATATTTTGTTATGCTGACCACGCTGACTTGTAACAAAAAATGTATTTAAAAAAATTTGCAGACCTGTTGTGATTACTGTTACTACCCGTAACTTACGGTAGCTGGTTCCACAACTGAAATCTGCGGTGACATTGAAGGTCACCAACTGATTAGAAGCCTGAATTCAGACAGCGGCTTAATATTTGTTGTGTTTTCTGTTGACAACGTTTAGGTTGTTATTATCATCAGAATTTAGAGCAAAATGCAAAAAGGAGGGATGGAGATGCGTAGGCTGCGCAAGCTGCCGGTCGAAGCATAGGATCATATAGTCAATACCATCCATCCATTCATCACAACTAGGTTTGTTCCCTCACTTTTTTATATATGTTTGTTTTATTTGGTACGCTAACTGAAATGGTCATTTTTTTTATGCCGTGTCCTTCAGGACATTCCATTTTGGCGACGAGGATGGGATTACATTCAGCGTTAATTATGCCAGAAAACCACAATGTTCGCAACTTAACTCTGCTTGAAAAGTAAAAACAATAGAAGACATACAAAATAAAACAACAAGAGGCATAGACAAATTCGTCTGAGATAAGTCACCGCAAAATGCTGGCACTGGAAGTTCGCATTTCAAGACACATAACAATGAATGTATATTGCGCAGGATGCTATGACAATTCTGATGAACTTACCGTAATATCCCGAGAGACGACCCATCCCCAAAAGATAGTCCATCCTGATTTGTAGCAGGACTTTCTATTTTTCAATGGCTCAAGTTGAACTACCTTGTGAACACCGAATGTTAGCCTACCCCTTATTTTTACCTAATGTGCTCTCAGTTTTGGGTGGGCAAGTTCTCGGGATATTACGGTAGCTGTTTAAGTCATAAATATAACATTACGTTCGATCAGATATATTTAATTAATCTTTGCCATCCTTAACCCTTCCCCTCCAGGCCGTCCAGCCACCCTTGTTTCAATAAAGTGTAACAATAACGACCACAATTAATCTTTCGTTTTTTACCATCCAGTGTTATCTTCATGATATTTGTCGAATCGGTAGGTGTCTTATCTCAGTTGAACGCAATTGGAATTTAATCCGAGTCACTGAACACGGTGTTGAGTAAGAAATGGCGCTACGATGCTATGACAACACCAAGCAGAAAAAAACTCAGTTTACTGGCCTCGAATAAAAACAACAACAGCAAGCAAAGGAACGTAAGGGACTCGAACGTTAGTTTTTTCACGCTCAAATACACATATAGAAACTTGGCGAGACAAGGACGCAGTTGAACGGAACCAGAAACGCATCAACTGACAGACTAAAAGCTTCGTCTTCGATCCACTACACCGGCTGCCATTTCGCTGTCACCGCTGTTCCCATCAACACACTATACGTGCTTACAGAGGAGGTGACAACGCGTGAGAACAAAATCCAGCCCGTCCGAAGTGCACTTTGAAGGCGCTGCCAAAGTCCGCCGGCTTAGAGACGCCGCCGTACGTTTTGGGCGATCGATACACGTCATCGCGGGCGCAGCTATAGTTGCTAGACTGCGTTCCCACTTAGTAAGCTGACAGCGGAGACGAAGCTACGTGCTCGTCTCAACAAGTGAAGCCGTATTTCGTGAAGCAGCGTTTCGTGAACCCGCGGCACGTGACGTCGCATGACATCACAGTTTCCCCGCCAAATTTAGCGGGAACATTGACGTCACGTGACCTCAACGCAAATTCAGGTTTCCCGTTAGATGTAGCGGAAAAATGTATGTCACATGACCTCAAAACAAATTCAGTTTCCCTGCTAAATTTGGCGGGGGAAATGACATCACATGATTTCGCGTCGCGTGACCTGTACACAAATTTAGTTTCCTCGCGAGATGTAGCGGAAAATTTTATGTCACATGACCTCAACTAAAAATTCAGTTTCCCCGCTAAATTTAGGGGGGGGAATGATGCTACATGACTTCACGTTACGTGACCTATGGAAAAACTTTGATTACCCGCTAAATTTAGCGGGGAAACTGAATTGGTGTTGAGGTTGATGTGACGCTAAACGTTTGTGGTGCAAGAAAGTTTCACGTATCCGACACTATTGCCAAGCAATTTGCCATAGAATTTTATTATTTCTTAAACATCCCCTCAGGGCCCGAAGTCATTATAGAGGAGGAGAGCAGGTAGATAAAGCGGGAAGTAAAACTGCAACAAATTAACAATATTACTAATAAAACTATAAACGCTCAAAGAGGTCATGGGCTGTTTAAAAAAAAATGGTTAGTGATAGTATTTGGGAACAGGGCACATGACATGCCATTGTTAATGAGCTTGGGACACTAACTGTCTGCGGATGATCAACACACGAACGAAATGTAAAAGGGGAGAGTTATTATTTGACCGCGTAAGATTGGGATTGTGAGAGAAAAAAATGGAATAAACGTAAACGGGAAATTTCACGCCGCAGGGAGAAAGATGGTAAAGATAAACTAATTTTCGTTGATGTGACACTGGCACAGCGATGATACTTTAATAGAATGAAACGAGCTGAGCGACTTTGGATGGCCTCTACCGCAGTGACGAAGGTATCGTGACAAGGATCCCAAACAGAGGCTGCATATTTCATCTATTGTCCGATTAATGTGTGGACAGGAGCGCAATCACGTGGCAAAAGAACGATGTATGACTGGTCCAACAAGCAAGTAACTTCCACCTCACTGCCAACTTAGGAGGGAACGGAGTATAACACACTCGTCAGGGCAAAAAAAAACAAACAAGAAAACCTAGAGGGCAAAGAAAAAAAAATCCTGCAGCGCAGGTCGGCGTTTGCATGGGATAAAAACCGTCATGCGAGAGAGCAGCGAAGCAGGGACGGATCTGCTTCAGTGTCCCAAAGGTGCCGCTTCTCTTGCCGTTGGCACGCCACTGAAGAGATTCAAGATGCACTTCAAAGTTCCTCCTCTTCGGCCTCACTCTCCGCTGCATATGTTGACGGAAGGATTCGCCGGCCACGAAGGAGCGCAGCTAGGTTTTCCGTCGGTGGAACTTGCGCTTTCTGTTTTTTTGTTTTGTTGCGTTTGATGTATGCACGTGAAAAAGAGGTACGCCACTCGAGAGATATTTGTTTAAGATTCGGAGAGCCCCGTAGAGACGCCCTGGGCACGCCTGCTCGTGGACAAACAAGAGGCTCCTTTGGGACGAAGGTTCCACCGTCCCCGCATCGTTCGGAGACAGAAATGACGTAACGTTCAGATGACGTCACAGCGAAGCGAACTTCGCTGACGTTTTTGTTTCCTAGAAAAAACAAAAGAAAAACAAAAAAGGTTCGTGCTCCTTTTTTTTTGTGTAGTGCGGTGTCGCCATGTTTGAGTGATGCCTGAAAGGACCCCGGCTGACGCTCCCATACGTATAAAAAAGTTTTGAAGAACAAAGTACATGTTGTCTTTAAAGATTAAAAAAAAAATCATAGTTTTTCTTTTGTTGCGTACTGCAAATATTCTTTGGGGACAGCCGAGGCGCTGCGCACTCTGCTGCACACATAATACACACACTCGCACTGCGCACGCGCATTTTCTCGCTACATTGAATGGATAACCTTTCCCGCAAAAACAAATTTAGCAAAGAAATTTTCCCGCTTCGGAAAAATGTATTTATTAAGGGCAGGGCGTCTCGCAACGTAACATGATATCATGACGTCACACGATACTGTAATGTCACGTGATACCACAATGTCACGCTACAGAATGACGTCACGCAACACCGAGACGTGACGTGTCACGACGACCCTGAACGAAACACACCCGAAGATCCTTTAGAAAACCTAATGATATTTAAAAATGCACAAGAAGACGTCTCTAAGAGAAGGCGTCTCTAACCGGAGAAGACGCGTCTTTTTTGAGACGTCTCTCCTGTGCTTTTTTTCTTCGACTTCAAAGTTTCCTTTTTTCCCTCACCTCAGTCTCGGGTTTTAAACAACATGATTAATTATCACCAGCACACGTGCACACTCACTGTCTTTTCACAAAACCTCGTCGGTGGTGAGATTTAGTAGATGTTCCGATATACCCGGTAATATCCCCGATACGATGAATGCGCAAAGGCGACAACGGTATATTGGGTACCGTCATCGGGGTTATTTGAACGATCTCCACAAACTCCCTAATAATGGGGGTCGTCGTCAAAACTAACACTTCGAATAAAGTCATTGAGGAACATACAGGATTAATCGAGTCGCAAAAAAGCACCTAGAGGAATGTCCTCCCCTCTACTCACAAAGCCTGGCAGTTCGACGGTGGGCTATAGTGTGCCCGGTCACGGATTTGGAGCGCGAGGATCTGGTAGCACAAAGCATCAAAGAGCCACTTGTCGGGGAACCTGGACGTCAGCGCACAGCTTTTGCAGCGGCGAGGACCCGAAACGCACTTGTTCGCTCGGGAGAAGCGTGTTTCGGCGTGTCGCCGCAGCGGGGCGTCAGTCACGTGGCTCTGCTTTGATTCGTTATCTGCCGCACCACCTTTTCCATTTCGGCGGCCGCTTCTCGTGGCGATCTGCCAGGATTTGTGAGCATATATAGGAGGCTATGGTTTGAGACAAGGCTCACGTGGGCATGTATGAAGCTTTTTGAAACCTTGAGGACGGAAGACAAACATATTCAACTTACAAAAAACGTGACCAGACGCGGTCACAGCTGCGTCTCTTACTATAAAAGAGCTGCAGCTGGGGCTTGTTATTGAGCCTCCAGCATTAATAACCGGGCGAAACCACCGTTCTTTTGCATATAATCACCATCTGTCTTGTGCTGCACTCTTGGGATAACAACAGCACGGTATCGCCAGCATCACGACGCTCTACTCGTAAAGGTACTACAGGCAAACGGCATTCTTCGTGCACACAACAGGGACATGTTTCGCAATTTCTGTGTTTAGACTTTGCGGGGTTGGTAATTTCTCGCAAGGTTGCAAAGCTTGTATCCCGAAAGTTGAGCGCTGCATGCCTATCGTGCTGATCATGTGTTTCTGTCAGCTGTCTTGTTCCCAGCTTTCTATGATACTTCAAAGAGTTTATAAAACTATTGCTATTGTGTGGCTTTTTGTCGCGCCTTCGTAAAAGAACAGAAAACCCGGACTTTATCATTTTTAATGCAAAATTATATTCTTACTGAAGCTAACTTCGTTTAGCCTTGAAAGCTGAAGCGTGCCACGGAAAGGCACGGTCGAAGAGAGCTGTCCGGCTGCCTAACACCTGCGCTGCGAGCTCCGCCTGTCCCACAACGCAAATGTAAGAAAAAAGAAAAAGGGAAACAGAAAAGGCAGGAGAGAGGACTACGAGGCGCTTCGAGAAGACTTCGCCAGCTGTGAACGGAAAACAACAACAAAAAGAAGAAAAAGAAAACGGTACAAAAGGAAGCCGTGGCGACACTAGACATAGCGTCGAGTGCCAGGAAGGCTGAGACTGAAATTAGCGGCCGCTGCGTTCTTCAGAAAACGCAATTCTGCATATGACGATTTGATCGATAGATCGAAATGAAACTGCATAGTTTTGTTCTCAAATTTTTTCCTGTTTATTTCCTTGTTCGGACAATCGGGGCGACTTTATTTCTTTTTTGCCTCATTTATAGTCGGATGACCTCCTTTCTTTTACGACACATCATAACGCCACCCACGTGACAGAAAGGCCCACAAAGAAAAGAAAAAAAAAAGACATCCAAAAGCCGAACTGAGGACCCGCAGCCACGGCGATCGACGACAAAGAAATGGCGTGAGTGCGGAAACGACGAGACGAAGACGACGAATGCAATAACGGCTTTCTTGCTTTCTCTCGATTTCTCTCCCTTTTTCTAGCTTTCTTCATCTCTCTTACGATCTTCTCCACCCTCTGCCGACCGTCGTTCGGGTCGCACACCGACTGAACATATCCCACCCCGATGACTGCCGCCCCACCACTTCGCGAAAATCGTCGAGGAATGCCGTGCCGTCAGCAACCGCGCCTCGGAATGCCTCCGCTCTCACTTTTGGTTCGCTGGCGCCGACAGTTCTCTTGACGTTGCTTCCTTGTGTAGTTTGTGTTAGTCTCCGACTCCGGTGGTTTGCCGCGCTGATCTGCACTGATGAGCACTGATCTGTACTGACCAGCACT
The DNA here is from genome assembly GCA_037355805.1 of Ixodes ricinus. Lineage (NCBI taxonomy): Eukaryota > Metazoa > Arthropoda > Arachnida > Ixodida > Ixodidae > Ixodes > Ixodes ricinus. The sequence goes on along the minus strand of JAZHYW010043743.1, from coordinate 13,112 downwards.
GATGTGCACTGATTAACACTTAAGAGCACTGGTCTGCATTGATATGTACAGATCTGCACTAATGTGCACTGATCAACATTAATATAGACTGATCAGCAGTGAGGTGCACTGATATGCTCTGGTCCGCATTGATTTGTGCTGATCTGTACTGATCTGCACTGATGTGCGCTGATTAGCACTTAAGAGCACTGGTCTGCATGATATGCACAGATCTGCACTAATGTGCACTGATCAACACCAATCTACACTGATCAGCACTGATGTGAACTGATATGCTCTGGTCTGCATTGATTTGTGCTGATCTGTACTGATCTGCACTGACGTGCGCTGATCAGCCCTAATCAGTACTGATGTGCGCGACAGGCTCCATTCGTAGACGCGACGAACGGGCCCATATGTCAGCCACCTTTCAACCAATCGGCGACGGAAAATAATGTTGTTATGTAGAGAAAAGTATCCAAAGAAAAAACACGACCACTAAAATAAAGCATCCGAGTCATGAAGATGTAGCGATCCTTGAGGCTCGAAAAATACCTAAAAATCCAGCGCAAGAACGCGGTATATATATTATCATAAAGCGGTAGACAACAGAAAAAGAAAAGCGGAACGCAAAAAAAAAAATAGAAATGACCTTCCCGTATTTACCTTTGGCTCTTTGTTTACCTTAAGACGAGAAACCTTTCACATAAATGCAGCAAAAAGAAATACAAAAAAAAAAACAGTCGGCACGCTTTGCAGGGTTTGTTTCTCTGCATGTTTCGCAATCACGGAGGGAAAGCTTGAACACATCATTCCGGGAGCAAACACGGTGTGTAAGAAACTTTCGTCGTCACGAGAAGAACAGTTGGAGCCATCATTCACAAGCGCGCTTAAATAAGCTGCAATTTAACCGCTCAAGAAACACACAAGAAAGAAAAACAAAGAAAATAATCAAGTGAAAGCAAAACCAAACAACGACGCGCAAACTCGCTTTAGATTGACGCTGATAAACGATCAGCTAATCTCCTTTATTTTACTATACGGCTAAGGTTTTTTTTATTTTGTTATTTATTTTAAATACTGTGGATCTCACAGTCTACATTAGAGAGAAAAAACATAAGAAATATTCATCATGCACTCAAAATTTTAACTAAACAAAAATAATATACATCACAACTACCGAGACCGCCATATTATTTTTGATATTAAGCCACGTTTATTAGTTGATTCGAATGAATGTGTGGCTGGAATAATTAAACTCAGTTATTGCTTTTACTTGTCTACTTGCTCAGATGGTTCCGGACTAGTTTATTCAGTTCAATGTGAGTAGACGATAACGTACAGTAAACCTGTTACAGGGCTATCTTTGCACGTGCTGTTAACGATTTCATTTTTTACAGCATAATTAGTACCCCTGGTTCTTAGAAAACAAGCAACAATATATACATAAAAAGTGTCGTGTATAACCAGCCCCTGGCAAGCATAGTACACATATTTCGAAGAGAAAACGTTTTCTAAGGATTGTTTTAGAAGTTCCTTCTTTTTGCAAACAGTGCGGGAATCGAACAAACTTCCAGCACTCGAAGTGACTGCTGAAAGTCGGGAAGACTTTGGTTTCCTTGTATGAGACATTTCGATCAGTGGTACCTAAAATTGTCAACCGCCGTTTTTTTAATCATAATGGATTGGGAAAACTGTATAGACGTGTGCATCTTGCGCGCGCTTCCTTGTGCTGTGTAACCTCCACTCCTATCTTGGCCCTGTGTCAGACCATTAGTATTTCAAATAAATAAAATGGATTACACTGGTAACCGCCACACAAAAATGGGTACATTTGATTTGAGTCTACGCTAGAGCAGAACTAATAATCGATACCAAAAGTTTCATAAAGAGAGTTTAGTTGTTTTGCGCGGCCCACATCTTCACATTTTCCAAGGCACGAGGGTCGATATTTCCTCGGAATTCGCGGCGAGCATCTCTAGGACTTCTGATTTCTAAATAGTCTCTAGATCTCTATAGTCAGTGAGAAGTCAAGAGTTTGGGGAAAACTCCTTCCGCCCCTCTCCACTTTCGCAGAGAGGAGGGGAGGATTTTCCTCTGAACTCTTAACCTGTGGCTCCTGGCCAGTTCCGTTTTCAGTGTGCGTGCGTATGGCGCGTGATTTGCTCGCTTTCCGAAGCGACGGACATGCGCGTGCTGGGCTGAGGAGATGGCAAGCTGGGCTCAGGACTCGTAAATAGTGGAATGGTGCATTGGAAAAGAGCACGCCGGCAGCGTCGCCTTTGTCGCGTATTGTTCATGGAGAGCCTAGATTGTAGAGAGGGTCCAACGCAAAGCATGAGGAGCGTTAGCAGTTTAATGGCGGAAGCCTCCATCGGAGATTAGTCGCCAGTGCGCATGCGCTGCGTCATCGAGTGGCTAGAAGGAAAGCAGGCGGGAAGGCGGGGAGACGCTCGCGGATGACCAACGCATTCGTCACTTGTAGCTTGTATCGCAAACGCGGCCCACGAACCACGTGGCCCTAATGGAGCAGCTGGACACTTTCTGTAATGGCGGCTTTCTGATGGTTCGCTGCCAGCCAGCGGTTGTACTCGTCGCGAAGCCATTGTGACGAATTGCGTGGGCCTAGTGTGCCCGCCATTATTACGACGGGATTTAAGGTTCTTACAAATTCCGCGAGCTTTTTTCTTTTGCGTGGTGCAAAACTTGACAGAACGTAATCTAAGCGCAGCGGCTAAAAAAGGACCTACCGATCAAGATTATCTGTTTGCCGCTAGGGGTGCCCTGGTCGGAGCTTGAGCTATGTCCGCTCCTTTCCTATAATACGCCTATAGTTTTATATTGACCAGGGCGTCAGGTAAAGAGTATAGTGGAAGCTATTCCCAGCTCTTTTTACTTTAGCTGAGCGAACGTTGGGAGGAGGTCACCTCCTTTCCAGCGTTTGCTCTACTAAAGTGGAAAGAGGTGGGAATAGCTTCCACTTTACTATTAAAGGCCGGAAGGGGAGCGGTTTCGTATTTGAGAAAAACACTCAAATCTTCTTCATTTGGCCTCCAAGATCACGAACGTCGAGATTACTTATCGATTTGGTGCACGGATGCTGCAGAAAATCATTTTCAAACGACCGCTGAAGCACCCCCTTCCGAGCTACTTCCCGGATGGTGATGTCATATCAGGAGTTTTCAAAATCTCCGCTCGCACGCATCTTCAGCGCCTATTTACGCTATGCACGCGCACTCTTTCTCCTTTCAACAATGTCAGAAAAAGACGTCACGACTAAAGTCATTGCGATCCTAGGAAAACAGCGCCATTGCCTTCCCTACCTCCCAGCCGAACACAAACGAACACTGACATACAGACGACCGAAACCTTACAAGACGATGGCCTAATCGGTCCCCGTTGTTAAGGCGATCGCCATTTCGGCCCCTTCATATCTTCCAAGCTTGCAGAGAGTAGTTTTAAACCAGTCGCTCCAAGACCACCAGGGAGCATCATCGTACTGGAAGCATTCCTTGCCAATATAAGCGTCTTTGAAACGGTGTATGCAATCAACTTATCAGTAATGCCCATCTCCGCGGAGCTCTTACAATAATATTGTTCTTCTTACGTATTTCAAAGCAGTGGACTTATTTTTCGGTGCCTCCAAGCCCCGACACAGCATGTGGTGGTGGTACGAAGATGTACGCTTGTTTCGCCGGTATGTGAATAGGAAAATCTCGGTATACGAGAAACGCCTTTATAAAGCTACCCGTCACCAACGAATTTAAATCGGCTCACCAAGAGTGTAGAGGTCAAGGAGAAAGTGCTCGTTTCATGAGCCAAAATGGCGACCACATGGGGAGTTCGGCGGCGCTACTTTCTCACGATCCGGTAGTCCCGACTGGTGTCAGTGCGGGGGAATATACTTGGCAAGCTTGCAATTGCACGCGCTGCCCACGCGAGCGACACGCGCTTGGCGGCCGTAAGATCCAGGTAAGTAACGACTGGTCGGAATATTTACGTGTTTTCTCGCGTTTAGTTACACCTTTGGGGAAAACAAACGGGATATTCAGAGTCACGGGATAAAAATACTCCAAAATTCATCTCTATATCGTTTCTCTTTTCTACGAATTTTTTAAAACGTTTTTTAACACGTCACCGATTATAGATTTCAAAATAGAATATTTCTAGTTATGGATTTTTCAATACACTAGATTTACAAGCCGTCTATACTTCTAAATAAATTAAATATTGAAATGGGCAGTCTGTAACTATAGATTTCTGAGAAAAAAAAAAAGCCTGGATTTGTAAATAAACTAGATTTCTAAATATACTTCATAGACGTTTAAAGCTCAACACATATGTTTTCCCCAGCCTAAATAAAAAGCTATAGCCACTTCAAACGCTACGTTGCCCCGTTTTTCTCTCCATGAATGCACACAATAATAAATCAAGCGTCTTCACTGTATAGTATTTCTTTACACCGAGCGGCCGGGTGCCGGCTGCGCGTAGAAAAAGTAAACATATTTGCTTTCCGTATTTTTTTTCGGAAACACACACACTAACTATTGCCGCATTGCTTTTTTTTTAATAACAAAATTAACGCAACTTTTGTATTTGAAATTGGTCCTGAATATGTTAGAAAACAAAATTAAGCTGCTCATCTGTTTACGAGACAAAAATTAAAACAGTCAGGAAAGAAAAATATTTAGGCATTTATGCACTCGTATATTAATGCTTTCGGGCCCTAAGGTGTAAAATACATAAATAAAATACACACACACGCATGTGATATATATATCACATGTGGGAAGTCTGATGTGTTTTATCCATTATCTAAAAAGAAAACTAAATTCAACGCAGAAACGAAACTTTCAAGCTTAGCGGCATATTTATGCAGGCTTGTTTTGAAGTCCATAAATAAACTAAATAGAGCTCAAAGGCCAAAAAATAAAAGTAATAATACCGCCATGGAGACTAGATCCTGACGTTTCTGACTCGACTGAAAACACCCTAAATTCTCTTAAATCCAAACCACATTTACTTGAAGTTTCCGCGTCGAAAGCCGGAAACATATCTGTTTCTGGAAGAAAAAAAAGTAGCAGCGCGAACAAGAATAAAATTGCATGTCCTGCATAGAATATTTGCTTTTTGTTTTTACTTTTTTACAATTTGTTTTGTTTAAATACAGTAATGGCGCGGGCAAGCTGATGTAATGTGGATGCATGGTTGGCAGTGTTGGTGTTTCGTTTTCGTAAGCTGGTGTAAGTCTACCATTTTGATATAACACCCGAGAAATGTGCGAAAATATTTGAAGCAAGTTCCTTCCCTGTTTTTTCTACGTTGGTAGCTTCTCGTATCTTCACCCAGCCTTACGAGTTTTAACACAATGGTTCGCCCTCTATTTTTCTTCCATGGTCTCACTCTTTCTCTCTCTCGGCTTATTTTTTTCGTTTCTAAAACATCTACCACCCAAAGCCACTCTAAGGTTGGTAAGAGTATGCTACCTCAGGTAACCTTGTCTACTAGAGTAAGCCTAGGTTATCCTAACCGAGGCATGGGTAGCTTGTGCACAGTTACAAACACTTGTTAAAAGCAAACGGAAAAGATGCTTCCTGACTATATCGCACATAAAAAAAAAGGTTACACCAGCACGCAAAAAAAGAGCAAAACTAAAACGAGGACAAGAAAGGAAGCATGCAAGACAAACAAGAGTTATGAGCGCAAACATGCAGTAACTAACACAATATTCTGCCCTTCTGTAGGGTTACAAGTTTAAATAATTCAAAACAGAGCCCGTTACACCTTCAGAATAACAGGGACTCACCATTACGTTTGCACTGCATCCGAGCATTAACAACTAAAATTTGGCAAGGATTGCCTCTCGATAGAACAAGCAAAACAAATACCTCTTTGCACCCTAGAAAGATCTATAACAGTTTTAAGATCATTCGGGAGTCAAAGAAGCCGAAACAGGAAGACAGATAAGCTGAGATGACGGCGATCCCAGACCACTCAAATACACGTTCTTAAGACAATTTTTTTTTAGCTCAAGCAAAATTATAGTAATTGAATGTTTCTGAAGTATCGAACCTCCCAGGCTTCTTTTCAGAACCGCGTCGTGGCGCTGCAATCGGTCGCTTCAAAATGGCGGTGCAGAAGCGGCCAAGACCGAGAAAGTCTGCGGATCAGCGGGCGAAATGACCGTCATTTTCCGTTCGCAAACAAGACTACGGGCCACTCGAGGTGGAAAGCCACCCCTGTCACGATTCAAGATGTCCTAAAACAGTTGCGGAAGCGGACCGGACGCGGATATCTGCGGATCCGGATCTACATTTTTTTGCTGAGGCGGCCCACAAATGTTTGACCTCAGAATGTATAAAGTGAATAAATAATTGATACTATGAAGTGCGTCATCGAATTTTTCGCGGGAAAAAATTATTGTCTTAGAAAGAAAACGAGCCATTCGAAAAGAAAATTATTCTTTATGCCAAGAAAGACCTGATTCACGCCAAAGATCGCTCTCGAACATTCTATCTCGCCAAAAATAATGTCCCTTAAAAAAAAAAGTTAAAAAAAATGCAGGGGCATTAAAAGTCCTGGGAAAGAGTGTTCCTATTTGACAGGAAAAGGGCGGAAAACGTTTTTTTGATAAAGAAAACCCAAAACGCACAAGCCACAAGAAACTGGAAGCCTCCTCAACAATTAAATTACTGTGTGCGTTTTCTTAATTTTTATTTTTGCGATTGTTTATTTGTTGAAGTGTGTGGTTTCAAGTGCGCAGTTCGGGGTCATGTTTCAAAGTGAACTCGATTTTTTTATTATTGTTTGACCTAAATAAAAATACACATTGTTATAGTTCGTTCTTTATTAATTATCATGTCTAGAAAATACACGTCTTCTTGAAGTGAGTGTTACAAAACAAAAACAAACAAACACCGTCTGAAACTGTTCTTCCATCTGAGCTCATCTCTTTAGAAGAATGTCGCAGACTCTCAGGACGATCTCATAAATGCGACCCTATTCCCAGCGACCCGAAGAGTCTTTGGAAAAATGATCGCTTAAAATATAAATACGATATAAACGAATTTCACCGTATTCTGACTCGAAAACGTTATTGTACAAAGATGAGTAGACGGCGCAAAAGGTACGGGACACTTTTCTTCTTTTAAATTCACGCTTGATTTCATCATGTAACATGAATGCACGTATTTCGGCTCGGATGCGCTTCGGATGCGGATACAATGTCTGCGGATGCGGATCGGGTGCGGATACAATAATTCAAGAACATTACGGATGTGACCCGGGTGCGGATAAAAAGTACGCGGATGCGGATAAAAAGTCCGTGGATACGGATCGGGTGCGGATACAATAAATACAAGGATACTACGGTTGGGGTTGGGGTGCGGATAAAAAGTCCGCGGATGTGGCTCGGATGCGGATCGCACGCGGATCGGCTGCGGATCGGGTTGTGGATCGCATGCGGATCGGATGCGGATACAATAATTCAAGAACATTGTGGATGCGGTTCGAGTGCAGATAAAAAGTCCGTGGATACGGATAGGGTGCGGATACAATAAATACAAGGATATTTCGGTTGGGGGCTGATAAAAAGTCCGCGGATGCGGTTCGGGTGCAGATAAAAAGTCTGTGGATGCGGATCGGATGCAGATACAATAAATACAAGGATATTGCGTTGCGGTTGGGGTGCGGATAAAAAGTACGCGGATGTAGATAAAAAGTCCGTGGATACAGATCGGGTGCAGATACAATAAATACAAGGATATTGCGGTTGCGGTTGGGGTGCGGATAAAATGTCCGCGGATGCGGATCGGATGCGGGTGATCAAAGTGTTATTCGCGCAGGGCTCGAAGTATGCGCGTGCACCGGAATGAGAACAGCGCCTTCGCTGCGACGACCAAAAGCGTCGCTATGGTCGCAATTCGCAATTGGCCAAACGCACACAGTGACATTTTCATTCCGGATTATTTTTCCTTCTTTCATGGACGGAAATCGGCACAGTGTCAGAGAGGGTCAACTGTGACGGCGATGTTGGTTTTCAGAGTGCGATGACTCGAAGCTTCCATTTTTATTTTTACACATACCATCGAACGTGTAGTTCGCAACCGGCGATAATTAACAAAGACTACGACTCATGACGTCACAGCGAGGAAAATTCTGATCGTGACGTCACGAACGAAAACAATAAAAATGCGCCACCGAAACATCTCGGTGCTAATAGCGTATGAAATGCGGTATCTGTGGGAACATTCAGTGGCTTCAATGGAAGAAATAGCGTTTTTCTTAACTAGCGGTACCATTGAACTGCGAGAAATGAAACGTGTAATCACAACACATGGTTTGCGCGTGAGGTAATCGGATCCCGCTAGCGGTCACTTCTTATTATTTTTTGTTTCTACAAAAAAGATTGACAGTGCGAAATGTACGCTGCAGAAGGAACACGCTATGCAGCTAAGCCTCCAAAATGGCCTCTGATGTAAGTCGGTGCAAGTCATCCCGCAGTTCTCTTGAACCAAGATAATAATGATAAAGAAAACATAATGTTTATTGCGTGTTTAAGAACAGCCACTGGCCGTTTTGTTGAAACACGAGGAAAACACTGGGACAACAGAATATAAACCTGAGAGAAAACCATAGGCGTAAAAGGCATTAAAAGCGACACGACGACACTAACACGAAATAAGTGAAGACAAACAGTTAAATACATATCTAATCAGTCCACAAAAGTGCAATCCCCAATTTGCTCCAAAAACAACCGTGGCAAAAAAAGAAAGAAAAATCAAGAACATTATTAGTTGCGTCACAATAGCCTTAATGACGCTCGAAAACCTGAAGGCTGTCCTTGAATATGTCTAGTTTTTCGGCTAAGTCAATGTATTTCAGTTGCATGCAAGTGACAGGGTTCCACATATTTGCCGCAGGTGGATAAAATGCGCTACTAGCACATTGCTGTAGTGTGGCACACGCAACGAAATAGATGGTAAAATCTCAGAGGAATCAATCTTGCCGTGTAAACATTAGAATAGAAATAAAATGTCAACAGAGAGCCTGCGGTGATACAGAGATTCGATGTTGTAGTGGCTACACACACTGGAATAACTGTATGGCTCGTTTTGCAAGTAGCAGGAGTGAAGAATGCAGGTGAATTTCTTTTGAACGCGGTCAAGTAAAACTTAATTTGATCTCGCCAACCCGTTCCAGACAACAGATGCATATTCCAAGCGGGATCGGTTAAGACATTTAAAAAGTATGATAAATACAAAGGGCTGCAAGAATTCACTCGTTTTACGGCTGATCACTCTTAGCGTTTTCATAGCAGTAACCAATATTGTTTCTACATGAGAGCGATACTTTAGATTGAAGTTCAAGTAAACACCCAGATCTCGAATTGTTTCAGTACGCGCAATTCTTTCGGGCTCATTTTCGTTTTTGCGATTGTATGTGACAACTTTCGTTTTCTTCTATTGATCACTAAATTATAGACCATGCACCGGTCTCCAATTCTGTCTATATCTCGCAGCAGCTCGTGACAGTCTGCCTCTGACGGGATTTCTCGAAATATCTTCATGTCATCGGCAAACTGAAGAACGGATGAGTATAGGATAGGCACGAATGTACATCATTGACAGACAATCTGAACAACAGAGGTCCCAGAACCGAGCCCTGAGGGACACAAGAACAAGTGTGATTCGAACTCTATTCTGGCGGCCTCTTAGGTAACATTAAAACCAAGCGAGCATTGAACGCCTCACCCGCATCCGCTGTAATTTGTTCAAGAGAAGATTATGGTCTACTAAATCGAATGCCTTGCTCAGGTCCAAAATAAATTACATCAAGCTGACGGTTACTCACAATGGGTACAGCGCTATTTATAAAACACGTTAACTTGGTTACTGTGGACCGACCCGGCATAAAGCCGTGTTGACATGCGACGGTGATGTTTGTAATAAAGTAAGACATATATGTGATTCACAGCTTTGAAATCTTTCGAAAACACACAAAGTAACGACACTGGTCGGTAGTTCGTAGCCTCCGATTTTTTCCCAGATTTATAAACCGGTACTACACGTTAGATCTTTTCCATAACTCTGGAAACAGACCAGACCTTACTGACATATTAAAGGGACACTGAGAGGGGTATTTATGCTCGCCAAGGGTTTTATTTGTACATTACGTATGAGGCCCAACTACCCAGAAAACAATTCGCGGCTGGAAATTCGTTTTCTTTCCGACCGAAAACAGCCAATCGAGAATTGGCCGGTTTGAGTCGTTCTCACTCTCTTCTCGTGGCCACGTGCCGTTTTCTATGGTTTAGGCACAAACAACAAATACAATCAAAGTCATAGGTCATCGAAGGCACACACACAATATTAAAAATATAAAAAAATGTGATACCCAGTGTTTGTGACTTCTAAAAGCTGCAAATGCGTTGTTTGGAAAAAAAAAAGTAGCACAGCCACATGACTTTCGTCACCTCTCCTCCTCCATATTTCTTCTTCCTCCCCAAGCCTGTTTCGGTTCCAGTTTCGAGCGGTTGCGTTTTCTTTTTCTTCCTTTTTTTTGTTTGCTTTTTAAAAATATACGTGACGCTGTCGAAAAATATTGATTAGTTTATCTCCTGACACCATAATAAATCGCCTGGCCAAACATACTTTTTTAGGGGTATTAGTGTTTCTTTAGAAACAGTCTGCCAGCGTGAGTGCCAACAGCTCCGCGTAGGTTCTAACAATGGTACCAGGAATATTGTCAGGACTCACCGACATTGAATTACTGAGCTTTCCTATGGCAATTAGGACATATCTGACACCGTAATACCGACCTCAGAAAAGACATCGAGGGAGTTATACCCTTCATCAAGACAATCTCGCTTACGGTAGCATTTGTAAACGGATCTAACATGAGTTGCAAACCTGTTTGCGATATTCGCTGGAGCTGTACTAAATCACTCGCTTTGAATTAACGTTATTCTGAACTTTCTTTTTATCAATTATTATTATTATTGTCACTATTATTATTATTATTATTATTATTATTATTATTATTAATATTATCAGTATTACCTATAGACTCTTTCTTAACCTCACGATGGACCGCGGAGGACACTATACGAGCGACCGCAGCCAATCCAATGCCGCGTGCGTGTCACGTGACCTTCGAGAGGCGGTGCAGAGACACGTTTGGATCGTAATCACGTGAGACGCTGACGGCGCTGGATTGGCTGGCTGTGTTATCATGCAAAAAGACAGTCCGGAGTCGCTGACGGAGGCGTACGTTGGGTATGGCGGTCCTGTCTCGTCGTGGTCACACAAAAACTACCTGCAGACATGTTCAAAGCACACACACACACACACACACACATATATATATATATATATATATATATATATATATATATATATATATATATATATATATATATATATATATATATATGTGTGTGTGTGTTTAACGCGCCCAACACCAGTTCCCAGAGAGTTTTAGTACATCGTTCCGATGACTCCGATAACGATACACGAGACTCCGCCGACGCATTTTCTGCATATATCGTATCTTTGGGGAGTTGTCGTAGAAACACGGTCTACTAAAACTCCCTAATCAGAGGGAGTTTTAGTAGACCGTGTTTCCCCTCTGCCTACTCCGGAACTCTACAGTCAAGGCCATCGGCGCGCAGGCGCAGTAGCGGCTTCTTCCTTGCTGAGGGCTTAGTGGAGGGGGAAACACAGTCTCCGAAAACTTCCTAATGTGCTTAAACTTTCTATTGCGTCTGCAACGAACCGCGTGTCTCTTGTATGAGGTACGGGCGGCGTGACCGGCTTCGAAAAATCACCCCTTTTTTAAAATCAGCTCAAACTTCGACCTGTTTTTGCGAACTCTCTCTAAAAAACAACAAAATATCGTTCCTTTAACCCGTTTACGTTTTCCACCGCGGAAAGATCAGGCTAAGCCATCATCCATTCTTTAAATATGCTGCATCTAAAAGCAAGATGAGAATAGTTTAATCGGGCCCGGGGGGGGGGGACACGCCAAGAAGTCAGATAAATGACAAAACAACAACAAAAGAAAAGGAAAACGTCCAATATAAATTATCTAAATATTTTTCTTAGTAGTTCCATTGCGTGATGCGGAAGAGATCCTTTATCCAATTGTTTGTCGAAGACGTACGGTTGAGGAAAAACCCGCGGGGAGAGCAAGAATATGCGCACAAAATGTACGTTTTATTTATACGGTTTTGTGAGAGCCAAGAAAAAAAAACGCTAAAATCTTTAAAAATAATTAAGAACAAAAACAGGAAGAGAAATATCTTACGGGGGGACAAAGGAATAGGAACCTCAACCTCAACTGGTGAAAATCCCTCGCTTCCACTCCCTGCTCCTTTTTATGTTTTCTTAGTCGTAATCCGATTATCTCACGGGATTTTTTACGGAGGTAATTGCCGAATTCAGAGTGGTCACAGAAACGAAAACGGGAAAAATACAACGATGAGATAATGAACAAAAAATAAATAAGCTTGAGGACTTTTCTTCATTTAATTAATCTAGGATACTGCTCGTGCTTGTGAATCTTGATCAAGTCGCCAAGAGGAGGGAGGGAGGGCAATATTTCCGAGAAAAAAAGATTAAAAGAAATCTAAAAAACATCAGTTCTCTCCTCAAGAAAAAAGAAAAGCTTTCTCTTTCTTGGCGGTGTCTAAGTGCAAGGCATGGTTCAGTGGGATAGCAAAAGACAAGAACGACGAACCTCTAAAAACAATACAAGTTGAAACGCTTTTTTTACCGTTTAAATGCAATTATAAGTGTGTATCACAGTAAAATTTTGGCAACGCACGGCATCGTCCCCTTGTTTCCCCAACATTCGTTTTGCTGGAAAATAAAATAAATTGTTATTATACTAAGCCTAAAGCCATACATCATCCAAAAGACAATTGGTGTTCGCTGCAAAGATGAGGACAACATTATCTGCGTACACGACTCAAGCATGTGTTTCGAAGCAAGTTTACTTCAGACATACCGTATGCTACGAAACGTGTCCGCAAACCGTTTTATTACGACCAATTGTGACAGGAACCGTCACACAATGAAGAAACACGCCTCAGACAGGAGAGAATTTTAGGGAACTGTATTTGTACATCCGAT